>JARVZY010001872.1:0-40192 GCA_030686995.1 Artemisia argyi
CATTTGGTTCGAGGTGGAAGATTGTGGATAACTGAAGTAGTTCTGCTCTTGAACATATGCATGATTTGACATTGGTGGTGGAGCATAGGGAGATTGAGCTACGAGAGCCAAAGAATTTGGTGTTGAAGTTGGTGTGTATCCTCCTCGTAGAGCTCGATCTTTTTCCACTTCAGGTTCATGGTGTTTCAGAAAATCATACAACAAACCATATGGAGCATCATGAAGATTCTTCGTTTGACGAACAAATGTCACATATTTATGCCAATCAGGGCCAAGACTACCCACAAATTTGGAGTTCACAGCGATCCTTGGTACAGTGATTTTGTGACGTTCCAGATCATTAACCACATTTGTGAAACGATGATAGTAGGATTCAAGTGACTCTCCAGGTTCAATTGTGATGTCAGTGTATTCCATGTAAAGCTTGGATTCCATGTCATCTTTGTTCAATTGAGTGCCTTCCATGAGGAGATGAACGTGTTCCCACATTGCTTTGGCTGTTTTCTGAGCATCGACACTGCGATAGATCGGATTGGGTATACCTTGAAGTATATAAGCCATTGCATACTGATCAGCTTCACGATGTAGTTTCTGTTCTTCAGTGAGTGCAGTTTCTGGAAGGGGTCTATCACCAGGAGGACGTGGAGGGTCAGCATTTGGATCACCAGCTTCAAATCTTGTTGGCCACTCAAATGGTCCTTCAAGTATCACTTGCTTTAAGAACTGCCCATGAGGTTTCTTTAATTCAAGAAATCTTAAGAATCGACTTGACCATTGAACATAGTTCCCAGGTGTTAGCATTGGAGGTGTTTCAAGTGATCCTGCCTCATGTCGGGATTGTTGAGTTGTAATAACTTCACACATTCTGTCAAACCAGTGAG
The DNA here is from genome assembly GCA_030686995.1 of Artemisia argyi. Lineage (NCBI taxonomy): Eukaryota > Viridiplantae > Streptophyta > Magnoliopsida > Asterales > Asteraceae > Artemisia > Artemisia argyi. The sequence goes on from JARVZY010001872.1 coordinate 882, forward strand.
GTTGTTTGGAGGAAAACTGAGTGTTTTGTAGTGGCACTTGATATGGTTGTTGTTGAGGAATGAGCTGTTGTTGCATCATTAGGTAATGTTGTTGTGGATTGTATTTAGGAGGTTGTTGATTCATCTGGTGCGGAAGGTAATGTTGTTGCTGATACTGCTGAGGTTGTTGTTGCTGAGGTGTTTGTTGTTGAACATGAGGAAAGTAGTGATTCGGTGGCTGAGACATCTTAGAACACTTGTGTAGAAATGGATCTTGTGGAAAGTGTAGAATTAACCAAGTATTGAGAAACTTAGCCCAACTTCAAATGAGATTTCGATAATATGTTTTCGAAACTTGGCAGATTTTCGAGAAACACAGTTTTCAAAAAAAATTAAGTGGGTTTTATCGAGAAAAGATTTCGAAACTTTGCTGTTTTATCGAGAAAGTAAGATTTCGATAATTAAGCAGGTTTATCGAAAAATAAGATTTCGATAACTGAAATAATTTTCTCGATAACTTTTCGAAAAAATGTAGGATTTCTCAAAAAATCACAAAATTGCGAAACTTAGTTTTCGAAATTATACAATTTCGAAAACTTTCCCAAAAGTCGAAGTACTTAACTTTCTTATACAAGAAAGAAAATACCGAGTCCACACAAACGAAGTCGAGGTAGTGCACTTTGAGAAGATCTCGAAATAGGCCAAAAGTAGGTTCTCGATAACTTGTAGGTTTTGTTTTTCAAAGAAAGCAATCCTTAAATTCGTTTTTCTTTCAAGATACTTGTACTTTTGTGTATAAAATGAGTAGATCTTAAAGAAAGTAGAAAACTTTAAGAAAAATTTCAAACTTGAGAAGATTTCGATAAAAGTACAACTATCTAAAATCGAATAATTTAGTAAAAAGTTTGGAACTTTTTGGTTTGTTTTGATATTAAACACAAGTTTGTAAGCAAAGATGTGAGAAAAACCAAGAAACTAACAAAAAATTTAAACTTTGACAAACAATTCGATAAAAAAAAACGATTTGTAAAGAAAGAATTCAATGAAAAAAACAATAACTACACCTTCCTCTAGCGAATGATACCACTTTTAGGATCATAGTTTTATGTTGATTATGTGATTCGGGAGGTCGGGTTTGGTGAAAGAATAAGAAACCCATAGTTAGAGAGAGAGAGTAGAGAGAGAAGGAAAACTAGGTGATTTTATTGATAAAGATGAAAAGTGAAAAACACACACAAGTCTCACCCCTCCATGGAAGTATGGAGGGGTATATAAAGCCTAACACATGCTATACTATTGCAATATTACATAACTAGTCCATGTGTTTTGGCTTAACAAGATAGTAAATGTAATCCCGTAAATGTCGTTCCATTTACGTGTTAGGATCAAAAACTTTGATCCCAACAATCTTCCCCCAATGGGGCGACATAAGGGATTACTTACAACATTTCCTACAAGTACAAATACAAATAAAGAATGGTCTTCATCGGCTCTTCAAGTGCTGAGGATGACTACAGTTGACGCTCTTTGTCTTCATCTTGTACCTCGGCTTGAGAACATTATCTTTACTTGTAGGCAAATGATGTAATATGCATGAAATGGATTAACTTCCCCCCAATTCATGCTGCATGTCTTTAGCGGCTTCTTCGTACACTTCTTTTTGGCGAAGTTTCTGAATCAGCTTCCCCCCAAACTGACAACCGTCTTCAGCAGATTCGAAACTTTGATGTAGTAAACAAGTCTTCTAACTTTTGAAGTTTTGAGTACGCAGCGGAATTTGTAGATGACACCGTAAACCACACTAAGCAAATCTGACTAGTCACTTAATAACAGTTATGCTCAATGCGGAAACTCTGTTCGGGGGTAACACGCAAGAAATTAGCAAGATCTTCTCACTTAAGTAGGCTACTTCGCACTTCACAACCCGCGAGAGTTGAAATGATTACATCAAAATCACAAAATTGAACCACTGATCATCTCTGCGGACGTCTCTCCGGTAGTAATAAAAGTGTAAGCTCGATCACGTGAGTCTATTATGCGTCCCTGATGTGCACATTTCTTCCCCCTAATTGCAGAACCTCGTGGAAAATGAGTGTTTTCGCAAAGACGTCAAGAAAAGTCAAAGAAGCAAAACAACACCCACTCTCTCTTCCCCCACGATGTCTTCGCGGAATCGGAAGCATACACACTATGTTTACGATGGAAACGGAGGCAGCGTAACCCCATATGTCTAACTAACCGATTATGTGTGAAGTATCATAAATAGCCCGTGAGAATCAACTGCTGATAAACATCTCTACTCTTTTATACTCCTCTCAACTAACTCTTTACCGACCCTATTATCATTCTGACGGCTTTTTGTAGTGACTACTGATGGAGAAAATCCAATATTATGAACTTGAGACTGAAGTAAAATAACCCAAACTTGTGACTTAAACTTGCACTAATGTATGACTAAGAGCCAATACTGAGAATTTCAATAATGGTAGGAAATCATATACCCATCCATCCATCCTTTATTGTATATGAACGTCTCTTGAATTATCCACATCTTTTGGTGACACTTGAGCACTACAACGTAACTCCTTTAAAGTGATAGCTATACACTGTGAGCACAACAACGTAACTCCTTTCATCAGGTATAACTAGACAACTCAAGTCTTTGTCATTCGTACGAATAAAAGCTCGAACAAGGATCTCAAAGAATTATGCATCCAACCAACCCCGATATCTTCAAGATACTAAGTACACGCACCCGTGAGATTCCACTTCAACCTCAAATAAATAATAAAGAATTAACGCCGTAGTCACATCTTACGGTTAAATGCCCAAAACTAGCCTTTTTGACGGTTAAATGAATTTTGATAATGGTTCCCGATCTTGTCAAAATTGTATATCCCCGTGAAAATTTGTAGTAACCAAAATACCAATCTTTATACCAAATATTAAAAAATTTGTATCCAATAGTTTTTATAACTAAAAAACATACGGATGATGAATTTCTGTTCTCATATTAATCAGCCAACCATTTCAGTCCAATTAATTAAACACTGAAGCCCATCAAAGAAAAAGATAGCACAATCCACATCAATTTTCAGCCCATAAGAAAATGATACCCGATCCAACAAGAAAGCACTGGATCGAGCAAAAATTATCCCCAACTAAAAGAATACCCTATATCCATCAAACATTATCATAACCCTAACATATAATGAAATATCCGCCCCCATCACCTAATTTATCTCCCAACAGTCAACTCCTCATCACATCTTCAATCTCTCTCAGCTAATCATCCCAAACGATCCACAATAAAACCATACCTATACCTATATTACAGTTGCATCTTCAAAGGAATCAAGAGATCATCTAAATGGCTACAAGATCCTATCATATGGGTCTCGGGTAGGTATCCTTTTTGTTTCTCGTTTTTTTGTACTTGACAAGTCGAACCTAAGAAAGAAAATAACTATATAGTTATCATTCTTATCTGTTTTGTTCGGATAATAATTGAAGGTAGACTTCACAAAGATTGGTCGATGATAGTTGAAGAAGAGTGTTGTGGAGTGATGGTTTAAGATTAGTTCGGGTTTTGATGTTGGTATGTTTTGGATAGGTATATGCTCGGCTGAGATTGCTTCTCCTTTTCTTAATTGTCTTTGGCTTTTTGACTTTGGACTAATGATGGTTGAGAAACTGAAGTCTTGTATGGGTCTTGGTATTTTGAATGTGGTCAACGTAGTCTTGGTCTCATCTATCCTTCATCTTACTGTTGATAACTTTTCGAAAACTTTGATGACATTTATCGAGATTTTAGACATTTATCGAGAACATGGTTGCAGTTTTCCGAGAACTTTAGTTATCGAGAATTGGATTATCGAGAACCTCAGTTACGTATATGTTATCGAGAACATGGTCAATTATCGAGAAAAGATTTCGACAGTTTAGGGTATAATGTTCTCGAAAACAAGTATTTTTCTCGATAACAAGTACATCTCGAAAATTTCTTATACAAGAAATTCCGACCATTTTCCGGCGACTTTTTCCAGATTCCGATGAGTCTTTTAGCAGTTTCCGATGAATTTTGATAAGCTTTACTGATCAGTTTCATTGACCCTTGTATCTAACCACGAATTTCACGGAAATGGTACAAAAAGAGTCACAATAAATGTTACATAACCTGTTTACCAAGGTATACAAAACAGATATATGAAACTATTCGTAATAAAGAAAGTGTGACATGGTATTTAGACCATAGGATACATAAAAGCTGATAACAACTTTTAAAAAAAAAATGATAAAAATGGTACGGATTGTGGGTAAAACAGCATAAAGACATCAACTTTGACAAGATAAAAACCACAAAATCAACAAATATTCAACCTTGGCTCTGATACCACTTGTTAGGTCACCATTTTATAAACACAAGTATAATGATAAGAGAAATGAGATGAGAATGAGAGTGGGATGATTATGAGAAAATTGAGAAAATGAAATGCAAGAGTTTCCTTAATGTTTTCAAATAACCAACCAAGTTTACAAGAGGCCTAAGACTAGTATTTATAGGAAAGGAGCTAGGGCAACATCCTACTCCTTCCCTTCTTACAATTCGTATGGGCTTTGAGGCCCATGGATCACATTCTTAAGCCTAGTAAACTTAATACAAATTATAAATAATAACTAAGCAACCTAGCATTATTACAAATGACCGAGACTTGATAAAATAGTAAAACTATGGTTCCAACAACATGATAGGTCTTAAAATGATTTAGAATGTGGTAAATTTGAAGTCATTTAACCAGTTCGATGTGCTATAAGCAAACATTTTTTATAATATGGTTAATATGTTGTTTTTGACAGAAAGTGTGGACAGGAATTGCGCTAAGAGTTTGGTGAACTTACATGCGTGTGCTAGTAAAAGTAGGTTGAAGGCGGTATGCAGGAAGTATGGGGATCTTGAGCGTGGTGTAGTCGCTCTTTTCCTCTCGGCTCGCAGCTGCTTGTTTCATTTGCATCATCATCTCCATAAAACCAACTTCTAGTATCCGGGGGTGTCTAACTGTAAGTGGATAGTGACGGTCAGGAAGTCAGATATTTTAATTCGAGGAGCTTTGCCTCCGTCTAACAACGTATTGCCAATCATAAGATTTCTGCAACAAATTTCCTGCAATATAAATAATGTAATGTGTCAATACTAATTTCCTAGTTTACAACACTATTCTCATTCAAGCAAGATAAATCAAAGTTTCCACATACACATTTAAGAAACGTTGTTATTTAATGTTCGCTAAAATTCCATAAACTTTCGAGTTTAGTTGTTTAATGTATACTGATAACAACATCATTTCCCTCTAGATGCTATCAATTTGTATAACAGTCTTGTTTGTAGCGAAAAGGCATACAATTTCTATGTTTCATATGAAGGGGCCTTTGTGAAAACCTACCCGCACATCGTAAATACTTTTGTACATGTATCCATATCTTGGAAAAAAGGTCGAATAAAAATAATCATTAACAATACCTTACAAATACCCTGTCTAGCGACATAAGCCGAGCATGTCTGAACCTCGAATAAGGCCTGCAAATAAACAGTTTCATTCAGAGACCCATATCTACTTCACAATAAGCAAATAACACACAAATGAAACCCAATAATCAGCCCAAAAAAGTTAATCAAAAAGTTTGGACAATTTTCATATGATTTACCACATATACTTTTGTAGCCAACTTCATCAGCTCACATATAGAAAGTTGAACAAAGTCGATAATTCCAATAAAGTTAAACGCTAGTACTGGAACGTGAAGAGATAAAGATAGTAATTTAGCTTAATACAGAAATATAATATGTTAGGCACGGTAATTAGATCAAATTTACTTACCCTCTTTTTTCTCGTTATTTAGACATGACCGAATTTTCCCTTTTCCTAGCGGCTTGCCAATGTCAAAGTCACCAAGTACCCACTTCCTTTGTTCTCTTGCAGCTTCTACAAAAACATATGGAAAGTGGTAAAAAGAAAATGAATCATTACATAAATTGTGCATACTGTAACTGTTAAAGCAACTTCACAATTGGCAATATCAAGAAATGTTATAGTGTGTTGGTTCAAATATGTTATGCAAGAAGCTGGAACCATCAATGACATCACAACCCATATATATTTGATGTATAAAATTCATCTAACTTATATTACTCTTCATTTAATGAACATAACACATATCAGAATACTTCTAATTACTAAACTTATACACACAACTTGGTTCTTAAGGATCTGGACTCCTAGAGGTCGTGATGATATCATCATAGTCAATCAACACTAACGGGGTTTTTGGATGTACATGTAAATAGGTTATTGTGACTGAAAGTAACAACAAACGGTTTCAAACACTCAACCAAAACGTATGAACTCATTCACCCTAAGGTCATTGTACATAGTTTGTAGCCAAGTCACGAATTTTACACAATCAACACGGCATAACCAAATGAGCAACTGGTCCTAAGACCTTTTGTGGCTAACTGGATCATACAAACATGCACCATTTGACTTTGTCTGTCAATCACTTTGGTCAGCTGTTGCATCACAATAAACCGATTTAACAATCTGACAATTAGTTTACGAAATGTGAGGTGACGTTCAAGACATACCTGGTTGACCCATTCGCGACATTGTCTTGGTATCTTAGCAGCAGGAAATGAAACTGACTAATGAGACTGGAAATGGGCAGAACGGCACAACCTGAACATACAAAAACCAATTCAAAACTACATAAGAAAGATGCTCCAATGACCAATTTTATGACAAAAGCTACATTTGCTAAAAATTGTGCGGTGTGTGTCTTGGTTGTTCATTTGCACGGTATTTTTTTTAAGTGGAAAGTAGGACGTTTTTTGCAGGAAGAAATGCTAAAGATTTATGTTACATCGTATGTTATTAAATATAATTCACTCAAAGTTTGATAATGTGAACATTTTCATTGGAACTACGCAACTGGAAATATGCTAGTGATTATTTACTTTAAGAAAAGCACAAAAGTCATTTTATCCAGACATTTCATTGCTTATCTGATTTTGGAATACGCGTATAAATACTTATACAAGCAATCCGAAACACATTTGGCCATCTTAGATGAACAAAATTTCCAGTCGTGACCAATCCCATTTGACCATTTACTCGACAAAAAGACTGGAAAAGTTTGAATTATCAAAAGCTATAATTTCCAAACCTTAAAGAGTTGCTGGTTATGTCGCCAGTCTAGCAAATACATGTAATATTCTGACTCATTACCTTAGACAATCCGGCCACACATTTGTACAAAATGAAAAAATAATAACAGGTTATCTATAGGATTATCTAGCTGTAATGGTAAACTGCTTCATAAAATCCAGAAAACAAAATTCACTAAACATTCAAATAAGTGTAGTGATTATTATGAGAATACTATGAAAGAAACCAACCTTAAGATAGTGAACATCAGTACCACTAAAAACCAACAGCCTTCATCCTTACTCTAACATCATATGGCCCTGTATCATAATCAATATATTAAACCACATAAGTTTTATGCTACTTTACATACTAAAAAAACAAAAAACAGAAGATACAAACAATACAAAGTTTAAATAGTTGGATCTTTAGTATGTTGATAGTAACATCCAAGCAGTCATGTTTTGTTCTTCTCCATCACTCATTCCACCTTTTTCCCATAAAACCATAAAGACAATCAAACCCTGATCTTGATTTAAAATAAAAATCAAAAAAAAAAGAAGAGGAACATACCGATCTGTTGCTAACCGATGAACCAAAAGGCTGAACCCTTTTTTTGTATGTGGGTCTACGGCAGAGCATCACCACATCACCACCATCCTGGATCATAAGTCCATAATCATGACTACCGCAGATATTAGGGCTAATGAATCCTGCCACATCCTTCGATCATCATCATCAGCAGCAGCAGCATATTTGTGGAACGTTCTAGGTTTGTGTGGATTGATGTTAATGGGTGTGGATGAACCTGGAAACGTGATGAATGTGGAAGATAATAGCTGTTGTCGGTTTATAAACCAAACAGGCCAAGAGCAGGGCAAACAACACGGGCCAAAATTGGCCAAACCAACCAGCCCACAAAAGCCCAAATATTTGGCGGGAAACCCGGCCAACAAAACGGCGACGTTTCGCACGGGATTTAAATATATATATAATGTTGTTGGGAGTCACTTTAGTAATTGGGTGATAAACTAATCGTATTTGAATTTGGTAAAATTATAATACAGCTTGTAACTAGAAACATATTCTAAGTACGTTGATAAAAAAGTGTAGCGTGAAAGATCATAAATTAATTATACAAATGGAAGTAAATATAAATTTGACGTGTTGAGTAAAAATCAAACATTTTTTGTAAGGAAACCCGCATATTGCATAATTTTGAACATCCTATGTAATTTAGTACCTTAAATTGATTAAAATAAAGTTTGATACCTCAATTAGATATTAAAAGTAAGTTGGATACATTTTTATGCATTTTACCCTTTGATAAATGAAGGTGAAACCCTATCACATTTCCTTTTATAGTCCAAACTATCAAAACCAAAGTGACAAGTTGCCAAAACTTCAAGGGGGCGGCGTAAATAAATCCCCAGGGACCATTCTTGTATTTTTTTTTTTTTTTTTACAAAATAACGATTTGGGATAAGTTTAGGCTCGTTAAATGTCGTCCGAGAGTTTGAAACTTGCGCAGTTATTTTTAAAATGATTTTTCCAGTAACATCGAGTAGTCACACGACTAGTTTTGCATAAAAAATGATATAAATCATTAAATAAATGGTTTATTAAGGCTACGCTCACGCCAGTATGCGTTGTGAATAATTAACCTCTCGACTTCAAGTCCAGTGAGCCCGGAAATACTCAGAAATATTTCAAAATAAACTCACATGTAATAATAACTGAATTTATTATTAAAAATACGATTGAAAAATTACCGTTTGTCACAATATTATTATGTGCCTATTGTTATACACCACTTTGGAATTGATTTCCACATCAATGTGCTTTCACAAATCAACATTCATACATTGATAAACCTCATACATTCATACTAACTGAAATACAAAAAAATATTATCAAATTTGATACACCTCATACATTCACACTAACACAAACAGATCCAAGTCGGAAATCACAAGATTGGTTCATGTTATGTCCCATGAACAAATCTTAAGGCACTTTCTAAACGGGGGCTTTTTATTGCAAGAAGCTACAAAGAAAACAGCTAGAATGTGGGGTTTGTATTGTAAAGCATACATTTCTTAAGCTTGAAGAGGTACCTCAGGTCATACATAGAGCGAAACATATCCACCAGAAGAACTGGTACCCATTTCAGACCATTTCGGTACTGTACGAAGACCAGAACTTAGATTTTATGTTGTAAAGCATACGTTTCTTGGGATTAAAGAGATAGCGAGAATCAAGCGTAGAGCGAAACATATCAATCAAAAGAGGATATTGTAATGCAACAAACACGATGGCCGGTAAAAAAGCAAATGTTGCACATAGGATTGGTAGCCAGATCAACCCTTTGCGGTATAGCATGAAGAAGCTAGCAGTGAAAGTGACCGTCATGGCTGCTACTGATCCGACAAGTCCTAGTAGACCTATCATCAGCTTACTGGGTAATGAATACAAGAATTCACGTGGACCGTAGCGTGTTGTTCGGATGCTCAAAAATACTAAGAGTGAAATTGCGGAAAGGAGCAATGAAATGCCATCTGCAATAACAAAAACCAAGTAACTAATTTCATGAAGGAAAATAGGAAACCCATTATCTTGTCTGAAGCCACCAGGAACCGTAAAGAATACTCCAAACGCAATGGCAACGATGAGTGTGTCTACGATCATACACTCATTCATCCATTCCAATCCTTTGGAAACTAGATCTTCGTTTTCTTTAGAGAATAAGTCGTACGCTGTTTGACCATTTTTGTTCTTCACATCCGTGAGATAAGGTGGCATCATCTTCTCTACTTCCTACAATACAAAAAATACACATAATTATAACTCATTATTCTTTAGTCTCGGACCAACCATTACCAAATGGCCTATTGGTAAGGTCCTTGGTTTCCGCACAAAAGGTCAAGGGTTCAATCTTCACTAGGTGTGTACATTTGACTTTTTGAGGGTGGCCAGGGAAGCTAGGGGCGTAAAACAGTCCCGAGATTAACCCTGTGAGGCCGAATCAAAAAAATGCTCACCCTCCTCAGGTAACCTGAACAGGGAAAACCGCATCCGTTTACCCATTTTTATTCTTTAGTTCTGTACTGCACGATTTCCAGTCGAGATGCATATGTGCTTAACAGTTGTAGAAATATTAATCGATAAAGCAATTAATCAAGCAATTTGGGGACAAATGATATACCTTAAACCACAATATTTCTCTTTGCACTAGCAAGGATGGTCCAGCCATCTTAGCTTGCATCTCCTTTGAGCTTTTGCCAACTAAATGGAGCATATTATTGTCCATCTTGTCTGTTAAATGGCATATATAATGGTTCGCTGAGCCTATCTCGTACAATAAGCTATAGATACCTTGATGACGGTGCAGAACGGCAATATGAAATATAGTGAGCCCGTCCTCATTTTTATCAAACATAAGATCAGGATAGGTTCGAAGAACCTCAGCTATAAATCTGGTGTTGCCCCTTTCTGCAGCAACAAATAATATTGATATTTCTTTTTTTTGGGGGGTAAAAAAAGATAATATTGATCTTCGAGGCCCTTTGAGTATATCCTCGATTTCGTTGAGGTTCTTTGTTTCGCAAACACGTCCCCAAATGATTTTCAGTAATTTCATTGCATCAGTATCCTCCTCAGCCGCAGGTTGTACTTTCTTACAGAAAAATCTATGGAGTGACGATATAACTACCAAACAAAGAGAACCAAATAATCAAATAATACACAGTATAGGAAAACATGAGTCATATATAAAAATATATTATAACGCTTACCTGGATCTATGATTCTCATAACTAAATTATTTTCTAATGTAGCAAATGCATCAGGCTTTCGGGCCAAGACTTCAAGTAACGACACAGTTGCAGCGAGCTCTGGAAGCTCATTCAGAATTTGGAGCGCAATATCTGTGTGAAACAGAAAATAACACTTTTAAACAAGGTTAGTTTTCAGTAGTTGTTTGACATTTAAAATGTAAAAGACGCTTATATTAAGATTTAAATGAAAGAGTGTTGGATCATGTGATGTCTAAGTAATGGATCACTTGCTCATTGAGAGCATCCACAATGGGTAAAGCTTTTAAAAGCTTTTTACAATTTCAAAAAGTCATTTTATGAGGTTTTTTGCATTGCTTCAAAAGCTTTTTGAAAAGCTTTTCTTCAAAGACTTGGTGAACCTCAAGTCTTTGCTCAAAGCTTTAGTCATTAAATGCATTTTGCATTAAATGCATTAAATGCAAAAAGTCTTTAAAGGTTTTTCCATCGTAGATGCTCTGACAAGTGCAAAATAACTAGTAATAAGAAACACCCGAAGATATTATGAGTACCAGATTACTTACCAAATAACTCACGCTCCACACAATCCACAAGTACTGATTTCCTCTCTTCATCTGTCCATCGATCACCAGTCATCTTCTGAGATTTATCATAAAGATACTTCACTGTTTCGTATTTCCCTCCCGAAGCACTTATGGACAATGGCAAAAGGCTATTATCACCACGGATGAATTGCAGCCTATGGTTCTTTTCCATCATAATCTTAACCATGTTCACATTTCCAGTTTCAGATGCTATCCAAAAGGCAGTGTTGGAAGATTGGTTCAGCAGCTCTAATTCCTCCCTATCCATCTTGTTTACCAGATTCCTCACAAACTGTAAGGTCAACTTGGTCTCTTCTGCCGTCGCTGCAACATGAAGTGCGGTGCCAAGTTGCCGACTCAGACCAAAACTTACCAACTCCGGGCGTTTGTCAAATATTAACTTAGCAGTTTCCCAGTCGCCTTTGAGTGAAGCTTCATACAACGGAATGCCAAATTTTAAGTAGTCGTCTTTATTTACTTCTACATAATTAGGAAGAACATATTGTTAATAACTTCTGTAATAATATTGGATAAAATTTTTGAACTAACTAAGAAGAATATAAATACTAAAGTTAACTTGTATGGTAGAAACAGATTTTACCGAATAGATATTGAAGGGAATAAGAAGTACTGGAAAGGTTAACTGAATGGTCATGGCTTGTGGTGTTTTCCATTGAACCCTTGCTGAAGGTTTTCGAACTCTTCCGTTCAACTATAGTTCTTTGCTTGCCGAATTCATCTCACGGGCTATTTCTTTTATTTCCAACGTCTTATCTCTGCTGCTATATAGTATATATCTACTTAAGCGGTGGGAATGTGTCATTCACTTTCCTTTTACATGCAGTTTAATTTAGGCATGCGGATGTAATTAAATTATTAAAGACTATACAGGGAGTTAGCTGAATGTTTAAGTCTATTTTATATTTAGTAAATACGTATGCGTACGTTTTGTCACTTTTTACTCCAGCTGTAATTTCACATCATGTCAATTAAAGACTTATATCTGTTAAAAAAAGAGAAACAAAATTAAAGACTATACACGGAGGTAGCTGAATGTTTAAGTCAAGGACGATGTTATATTAATGAGTACACAGTTTACCACATCATGTGAATTAAAGACTTTGTTGTATTTGTTTTTTTCAAGTGTGTTAGTTATAAGACCTGTGTTTGCACGAGGTTTTTAAATAGAGGTGTGCTACACCCACCAAAAGTTTACACAATTTCATCCACTCCGCTGACGGAGTGGGGCGGAGTGGATGAAATTGTGTAAACTTTTGGTGGATCTAGTATTTTTCTTTTAAATATGTCAAAATTAGAGAAGATTTGTCTATTTTTAATAAAACTAATCTATGTTTTATTTCGGATATCTTTACTTAAGCTTGAAACGGGAAGAAAATGACTACTTATCGTGAGTCGCTGGTTAATAACATTATGTAAAGATTAGTCCTATAAAGCTAATTAATGTAAGCATATGTGAGATTGTGAGAAGTTTTTGGGTAAAAGGGATTTTTCATCCTGGTAAAATTTGATTGTGAGAAGTTTTAAAGCAAAAAATCGGATCTATGGACCCTATTCTTATACACCACTTTGGAATTGATTTCCACATCAACCTTCATACATATATTGATACACCTCATACATTCATACTAACTGAAATATAACAAATATTACTAAATTTGATACACCTCATACATTCATACTAACACAAATAAACCCAAGTCAGAAATTATAAGATTGGTTCATGTTCTGTGTCCCATGAACAAATCTTATGGCACTTTCTAAACAGGGCCTTTTATTTGCAAGAAGCTACAAAGAAAACAGCTAGAATGTGGGGTTTGTATTGTAAAGCATACATTTCTTGAGCTTGAAGAGGTACCTCAGGTCATACATAGAGCGAAACATATCCACCAGAAGAACTGGTACCCATTTCAGACCATTTCGGTACTGTACAAAGACCGGAACTTAGATTTTATGTTGTAAAGCATACGTTTCTTGGGATTAAAGAGATAGCGAGAATCAAGCGTAGAGCGAAACATATCAATCAAAAGAGGATATTGTAATGCAACAAACACGATGGCTGGTAAAAAAGCAAATGTTGCACATAGGATTGGTAGCCAGATCAACCCTTTGCGGTATAGCATGAAGAAGCTAGCAGTGAAAGTGACCGTCATGGCTGCTACTGATCCGACAAGTCCTAGTAGACCTATCATCAGCTTACTGGGTAATGAATCCATCAATTCACGTGGACCGTAGCGTGATGTTCGGATACTCAAAAATACTAAGAGTGAAATTGCGGAAAGGAGCAATGAAATGCCATCTGAAATAACAAAAACCAAGTAACTAATTTCATGAAGGAAAATAGGAAACCCATTATCTTGTCTGAAGCCACCAGGAACCGTAAAGAATACTCCAAACGCGACGGCAACGATGAGTGTGTCTACGATCATACACTCATTCATCCATTTCAATCCTTTGGAAACTAGATCTTCGTTTTCTTTAGAGAATAACTCGAACGCTGTTAGACCATTTTTGTTCTTCACATCCTTGAGATAAGGTGGCATCATCTTCTCTACTTCCTACAATACACAAAATACACATAATAGCTCGTTATTCTTTATTCTTGGACTAACCCCCACCAAATGGCCTAGTGGTAAGGTCCTTGGTTTCCACACAAGAGGTGAAGGGTTCAATCTTCACTAAGTGTTTTTTTTTTTTTTTTTTTTTTTTTGGTAATCATGGGTTTCCGACTCGACATTGCGATCCGACTAATCCCACGGCGACTACCCTTTTTGGATAGCCCGGAGTCGGCGCAGGTGAACCTCCGTGGCCACAAGGGGATTAATTTTCACTAAGTGTGTTACTGTGTACATTTGACTATTTCAGCGTGGCAAGGGAAGGTTTGTAAAACAGTCCCGGGATTAACCCTATGAGGCTGCATACATCTGAGTAAAAAAAGGCTCACCGTCCCCGGGTAACTTGAACAAGGAAAACCTCATCCTTTTACCCGTTTTATTCTTTAGTTCTGGAGTGCACGATTTCCAATCGAGATGCATATGTGCTTAACAGTTGTAGAATTATTAATCAATAATGCAATTTGGGGACAAAAGATATACCTTAAACCACAATATTTCTCTTTGCACTAGCAATGATGGTCCAGGCATCTTAGTTTGCATCTCCTTTGAGCTCTTCCCAACTAAATGGAGCATATTATTGTCCATCTTGTCAGTTAAAAGGCATATATAATGGTTCGCTGAGCCTATCTCGTACAATAAGTTGTAGATATCTTGATGACGGTGCAGAACAGCAATATGAAATATAGTGAGCCCGTCCTCATCTTTATCAAACATAAGATCAGGATAGGTTCGAAGAACCTCAGCTATAAATCTGGTGTTGCCCCTTTCTGCAGCAACAAATAATATTGATCTTTCTTTCTTTTTTTGGGTAAAAAAAGATAATATTGATCTTCGAGGCCCTTTGAGTATATCCTCGATTTCGTTGAGGTTCATTGTTTCGCAAACACGTCTCCAAATGATTTTCAGTAATTTCAATGCATCGGTATCCTCCACAACCGGAGGTTGTACTTTCATACAGAAAAATCTATGAAGTGACGATATAACTACCAAACAAAGAGAACCAAATAGTCAAATACTACACATTATAGGAAAACATGAGTCATATATAAAAATATATTATAACGCTTACCTGGATCTATGATTCTCATGACTAAATTCTTTTCTAATGTAGCAAATGCATCAGGCTGCTTTCGGGCCAAGACTTCAAGTAAAGACACAGTCGCAGCGAGCTCTGGAAGGTCGTCCAGAATTTGGAGCGCAATATCTGTGTGGGGTATGACAATCACTTAATGTATGACATCAAGAAAACAAATGAAACAGAAAATACAACAATTTTAAACAAGGTTAGTTTCAGTAGTACGTGTTTGACATTTAAAATGTACAAGATGCTTATATTAAGATTCAAGTGAAAGAGTGTGGTAATCAAGTGATGTCTAAGCAATGGATAACTTGCTCATTGACAAGTGCAAAATAACTAGTGATAAGAAACACCCGAATATATTATGAGTACCAGATTACTTACCAAATAACTCACACTCCACGCAATTTACAAGTACTGATTTCCTATCTTCATCTGTCCAAGGATCGCCAGTCATCTTCTGAGATTTATCATAAAGATACTCCACTATTCTTTTTTTCCCTACTGAAGCACTTCTGGCCAATGGCAAAAGGCTATTATCACCACGAATGTATTGCAGCCTATGGTTCTTTTCCATCATAATCTTAACCATGTTCACGTTTCCAGTTTGAGATGCTATCCAAAAGGCAGTGTTGGAAGATTGGTTCAGCAGCTCTAATTCCTTTCTATCCATCATGTTTACCAGATTCCTCACAAACTGTATGGTCGAGTTGGTCTCTTCTGCCGTCGCTGCAACATGAAGTGCGGTGCCAAGTTGCCGACTCAGACCAAAACTTACCAACTCCGGGCGTTTGTCAAATATTGACTTAGCAGTTTCCCAGTCGCCTTTGAGTGAAGCTTCATACAACGGAACGCCAAATTTTAAGTAGTCGTCTTTATTTTCTTCAACATAATTAGGAAGAACATATTGTTAATAACTTCTTTAATAATACTGTATTGGATACATTTTTTGAACTAACTAAGAAGAATATAAGTTGGTTTCTATACTCTAATATAATGCTACTAAAGTTAACTTGTAAGGTCGAAACAGATTTTACCGAATAGATATTGAAGGGAGCAAGAAGTACTAGAAAGGTTAACTGAATGCTCATGGCATGTGGTATTTTCCATTGAACCCTTGCTGAAGGTTTTCGAACTCTTCCGTTCAACTATAGTTCTTTGCTTGCCGAATTCATTTCACCGGCTATTTCTTTTATTGCCAACGTCTTATCTTTTTAGTGGGTACTATTATTTGTCTAGGCTTATTCATTTGTATTTGGAGGCCTACCCCATCCTACATTATTATTTTACATACGTAATAAATAAAGATCTTTTGAATCTCTTTTTCACCATTGCTTACGTCACTAATTATGTCATTAATGATGTCACTAATGACATCACAAATGCTCTCTTTCTTTTGGAATCTTTATTTTGTTGTAAGAAAAACAAAAAGATATAATTTCAACAATGATAAACAAAGGATATCTCATTAAGATTTAGGAGTGCCTTATTTTTGCTTAAATGATTAAACATGCTGATTTAAGTTATCATCTTCCAAAACTATGTGCAGACACACGTACCGTTCATTGCAAACAACTTCCTTCAATGGTTGATGTGGTGCAGGCAAATTTTTTAAAGTAAGTGATTTGCACACTCTCATAATTGATTGACACACTCAAATTATGATTGTTTTGACATTTAAACCCTTACAGGGTGAAAATAAGTAAAAATGAAGTGAAGGTATAAATGTCAAGACACTTATAATTTAAGTGTGTAAATCAATTATGGGAGTGTATAAATCACCTCATTTTTTTAAAAGCTTTAGTCAATAAATAAAGATGTGCCATCTGTCATAAATAAAGTTTTCGTCAATAAATAAAGATGGGCCGGTAATTTAGGTTTAGATTAAATGATTGTAAAGTGAAAGAGGCAAAATCTTTAGCTATTATTTATGATGTTGGTTGGAAGTTAAACATCAATACATGAAAAACAATAAATTTATGATACATATTGTTGTCACCTGTTCATATATTTTACACTCATTTGTCTTTCAAAGCATTAGGGCACGTTTGGTTTGTAAGTGGGATTGGAATTGAATTGGATTTGGGAAATGTTTGAAAGAAATTGGATTTAAGTATAGGTTTGAATTAAATGAGAAGAGAGAAAAATAAATAATAGATTTATTATTTTACAAATAAAATAAAAACTTTTTAATTCTTTTTTGCAATTAAAAAATAATAAATTGTGTGGTGGTTAGAGCTTGGGGCCCATGGAATAGAACAAAAGTCACCATCATGGGTCGGAATGGATCTAAGACAATTGAATGATAGATATTCCTTACCCATGTAAACCAAACATTTAATTATAACTTTCAAACCATAAATCCAATCCGGATCCCACGAACCAAACTGCACCTAAAATGAAGAACAATAGATTTATGGTACATACAGTTGTCACCTATTACAATCTTACACATTTGGTTTGCTCGTAATTTAATTATTGTTGCATTTATATCTTTCTTTTCTTCCCAATAACAATAATGTTGCAAAATGAAGATTTCAAAAGAAAGAGAAGTGTATAAATAAACTATACCATAAGTTAAGGGTGGTATATGCAAAGTTTAAATGATATATTTACTTTAACAGGTTAAACGGGTGACAAACGGGTTACATGTGTTATGCAGGTTTAGGTTTGGATTGAATTTCTTGACACGGTTAATAAATTGGTAGTATGAGTAGATGTTATACTAACCCGCGAACCCAAATAGGTAAATACGAACACGACTTGATTTGCAGACACCTATAATATTCCACAAATAAAATGAACACAATGTATCATGGTTGTTAGGATCCCGATCTCGATCTTAGGATCTTACGAGTTTACGATATACTACAAAACAAAAATGATCCGGATCCTATGTGGGATCTTAGCAAGCTTAAGATTTTATAGGATCCCGATCTTAACTATATGATCTTAAGATCTAATTCGATCCGATCTTACTTTTCTCGAACGGCAAGCAAAAAACTACAAAGTTATAGATTATGTTTTATAGAATTTAAAAAATAACTTGTTAACCTTTTTAAACATTTCGTATTCATAATTTAAAAAAAAAAAATATATATATATATATATATATATATATATATATATATATATATATATATATATATATATATATATATATATTTCTATGAAACATTCATATAACTTTGTGTTTATAATATATATTGAATAATATTACAAAGATAATTAAGAAAATGACATTATAGTAGGATCTTAAGATTCCGATCCGATTTTACGGTCTCAATCTTACAAAACCCGTAAACGATCCCGAGAGTAAGAAAACCTTGCAATATATATCTGAGTCTTGTACAACGTAAATAGTGCTTTTACCACACAATAAACAAAAGTTATCAATTTAAAAGAAGATACCAAAAACTATAGACATGATAATATAACCGAGAATGAACTAACACAAAATAACCACAGTATATTATATCTATATACTAAAACCCAAAATTTAACGGGGTCATTAGTGAAATTTTACGGACCCCGTTCAAGCTAATATGGGTTATGATTGGTGGCTTCATTGTGGGTTTAGAAGTTCGAGGCCTGTTAATTACTAAGCTATGGTGTTGGCACAATTTGATTGGCTTGTATGTCATGGTGGATCCACTATTCATCTTCCGTTTTAGTGTAATCACGGGTTAAACGTTGTACGACTGCATTGGAATGCTAAAATCCTCCTAATCCCTGTACGATACTACTACCAAAACATAACAAGTGTTATATGCTAGATCCCACCTCCTTTCTCTTGAAGCTTCTCACTTCTAATAAATCCCACCTCCCTTCCATCATGTTCCTAAATCTTCTTACCACCAAAGCACTTAATATAGAATACATCCTTTGGTTAAAATTGCAGTTTCTTGATTCTTTTTTACGCAAATGAGTATATGCTTCGATGAACCTAACAAAAACGCCGGCGTGTCTTTGCGTTTTCCGGTGAGCCTTGCGCCGTCGTCTTCATTCCAGCCACCAATAGTAAGTCTAATCATATGTTTTTTAAAGTTTTAATGAATTTATAATTATTTTAGTTTAAACAAATTTATACCCTTTAGATCTTTTATATAAAAGATTGAAAATTTTGGATTTGTAGGGTTTTGATTTTGCATACGTGAATTAGCAAGTGATTTACATGTTTGATGTTGTCTGGTAGTTCAAAGAACATGTTCTGGAAAGGGAAATAGGCCACGGAAAGATGTTAATAGGTTCCGAAAGAGTATTGGTCTGGGCTTTAAGACTCCAAGAGAGACTATTGAAGGTATATTTTATTTACTTATTTTATGAAATTAATTGTGTTATTATAGTGTAATTTATGATCGTGTTTTTTTTGGGAGTATTTAGATTAGCTTATTTATGTGGCTTAATGGGTTGTTTATTATAGAAAAAATGTGTAAGCTTATTAAGTCAAGCTTATGAGCTTTAAATAGGCATTAAGATTAACCTGATAAGCTTATAAGCATTATCAAGTGCATTTATGAGGTTTTCCATAAATCAAATATGCCCGTAAACTATAAAAATAAGGTAACACAAACACTTCTGATTATGACCTTCTTAAGATGTATGTTTGAACAAGTTTTGTTTGAATAGGGTTGTTTGTTGTTACTATTGAATGTAGGCTATTTATGTTGTGGAATTTGTAATTCTTATTTTGAATTTGTTTTGTGATCAACGAGATAGATAATATGGTTTGTGGTTATGTTTTAATGAACACTTTCTGAATGATAATTAGGCTGGAAAAGATTGTTTATTACGTAATGTTTTTGAAGTGCCAAAACCAACAGATCCAGTAGCAGCATGTCAAAAGAAAGCTTTTTATGCTTTACTTTTTTAATTTTTAATTAATGAGATTGTGTTTATCATCGGATTTGATGATACTTTTGCATATCAAATTTGTTGCTTTCAGACAAAAGGGGTTGTGGATCAATTGGCGAATAAAGAGGTTGTGGTTCTTGAGAAGGATGGCGATAATGACTATGGTGAAAAAAAAGAAGATGGTGAAGAAGAGCAAGTGATTATAATCAATAATGGTGTTTGGACTCTGCTGTTGTGGATTCCACTGGTCGGGAGTTTAATCAGATTCATATAATTGGTTAGGTGTCTGCTATCATTTTAGAGGAAGTAAGTCTCTTTGAATGTTTTGGATTTTGTTTTTTCCATGAATTTGAGCTACTTACACTTTTCTTTTATCCCAGTGGCATCTTGGAACAACGATTGTAAAACAGTGTTACTTTGGATAGGCTAACAACCTTTGTTGAGAAAAACTAGGTAAGTAAAAATCCTTCATGTCACCATGTGCATATATTTATAATCCGGAAGTATGCATATAAATAAGTGAAGATGTGTTGATAGATCCAAAATTCTTGCAAGAGGAAAGCACCATAGGTTCAAAAGAGGGCATAAAAATGTTATCGATCAACCGGTTCGTGTGGTAAGACTTCAAAATATTCAATGTCTAATAGACTTAGAAACAAATTATTTTCTTATACATTACATATTTTTAATAACTTAAATCATAATTTGTTTCTAAATTTTTGGTTGACCTGCAACCTATATATCGCTTTACATTCTTTGAATAAAAGTGGCACCGTGTTTATGAAACTGCAACCTATTCACTATATTAATCATGTTACCTTTTCTCCATATTATAGACAGTTATCTTTGTTAATATCTTCTTCTTACAGTTTGCATCGAGGGAAACAGGCTCTCAAGAATCACAATGGTGACACTGTGAGTGCTATCATTGAGCAGACCAAAGGTCAGTTTCGGAGTTTATTATTCTTCAATGCGAAAACCTATGGATTTGCTTACCGGAAAGAAGGAAGAAGCTAAGGAGAGGTTGCCCGGTAAAGCCACAATGGTTAGTCGAATGTGATCATATAACCTTATTTCTTACGTTTTGGTATAAAATACATATACCAGGTAGTCCGTTAATAAGTACACACACACACACACAGATATATATATATATATATATATATATATATATATATATATATATATATATATATATATATATATATATATATATATATATATATATATATATAGGGAAGGGATCGGGTGCGTTTCACATTTTTAGTGCTGATGGTACGGATGAATGTGGACCACACGATCATCCGTCCATCTCATCTAAGATTAAAAAAAACGCGGTGGCATTTTCGTAAATACTCCAAAATGTTTACACTAATAAGATAATATCAGTATAGATCTTGCTTAAAAAAAACACAAAAATTCAAAAAAACAAATCAGATTTATCGATAATGAATTTAAGGAAAGTAAGATTTACAGAAATTAAAGAATGTATTCTTAATTATTTCATATTGTTATTATACGATTTAACTATACGTATTCTGATAATAATACATCAGTATGATTGCTACTACGATACTAAGATTTTTATTATTAAAAAATGAGTAATTCTTATTCTGAACTGTTAATTTAATCTTTTTTTATTTTTCAGAATTACAAATATGTATTCTGCATTTCAAAAAAGTTATTCTGAAATTAACAGTCTTTAAGATAACTACTGTGATGTTAATTCCATTTCTATGATAACTATTCTGATACTAATTACATTTCTATGATAGCTATTCTGAAATGTTATATATTCTGAAAAAACATATTTTGAAAAGATTAATATCATGCCTATTCTGATAGAAAAAATATTAATATCTATTGACGATACCTACTCCGATATTGATATAATTATGATACCTTGTGTGATATTAATTCACATTCAAGGATTGGTATTTTGATATTAATATTTTTTATTTTATCTGCATTTACAATGGACAATTTCATACCTATTAATTAATACATATCATATATTAATATCAAAATACCATTCTTATATATTAATATCACAATATCTACCATATAACGAAATTAATATCAGAATAAAATTTGAAAATGCAGAATAACAATTTGAAAATGCAAAATAACAAAAACGATGAATCTGATTTTAATAATATTAAAATAGTTAAAATATCAAGAAGATAGCTTATAAAAAAAATAATATCATAGTAATACATATAGTCTGATATAAAAATTAATAAAATACCTTCAACACGGTTTTTTGATAAAAAATGATCCGATAGATCAGGACCAATACCAGAATACTGATCATGTAAATCCATTCGATAATAAAAATTAAATAAATATAGTTGCAAAAAATAAGGAAAGAAAATATTCAAATAATAATAAAAAAGATACGGAGATATTAATGGGCGAAGATTTGACCCGTATTTTCTAAATAGAATAATTACGAAAATGCCACTCCGTGTTATATAATTATATCTAATCACAGCCGCTGATGGGAAAAGATCAACGGCCCATACGCATCCGTACGTCCGCACTATAAAGAAACATTCGCATGTGATCCTTTGCCTATATATATATATATATATATATATATATATATATATATATATATATATATAGGGAGACTTTCTTGCTATATATATATATATATATATAAGGAGACTTTCTTGCGAGAACCATCTTATCTGCAAGAACCGAGAGAACCACAAAAAAATACATGCACGCCTTTTAAAATAAAATAAAATTACATGCAAATCATCAATAATCGTAAGTATCCACCTATGTTCTTCAATATCATCATGAACTCATCCTCTTTTTTGACAAAAACCTTACACACGGCCGCAATATTGTCGTTGCACGCCTTATAAGAACATACATGCACACCTTCAAAGAAAAATTTTGTATTACCAATTTCTTATCAAATTCTTTAAAACATCTATGTATTTTTCTACAACATATATGTTGTTTTTAGAACATATGTGCAAAAATACAATTATTAAAGGCGTGCATGTATGTTCTTTGTGGTTCTCTCAGTTCTCGCAGATAAAATGATTCTCGCAAGAAAGTCTCACTATATATATATATATATATATATATATATATATATATATATATATATATATATATATATATATATATATATATATATATATATAAGGGTGAGCATTTCCGACCGACGCCCGGCAACCGGCCCGATTCCGACCACCCGACGGCCCGATTCCGATCCCGACTAGCAAACGGGTCGGGAGTCGGTTTGCTATTCCGGCGAACTCGGGAGTCGGGTCGGGACGGGATGATTCCGATCAATAACAAGCTAATCCGGCCCGATACCGACTAACCGATACCGACCGATTCCGATACCGACTAACCGAACACAATCGGGATCGGGAGTCGGTTTAGGATTCCGGCCACAATCGGGATCGGGCTTCGTCGGGACGGGTCGGGACGGGATCGGAAGTGGCCCGATGCTCACCCCTATATATATATGTATATATATATATATATATATATATATATATATATATATATATATATATATATGTATATATATGTATATATATGTATATATATATATATATATGTATATATATATATATATATATATATATATACATATATATATATATACATATATATACATATATATACATATATATATATATATATATATATATTGTAAAAATAAGATCTACCCTAAACAAACACTAAAAACATTTATAAATAACCATTTTACCAATAATACACAAAAAAAAATATTAATACAAATTAACATTTTTACAACTAATAACTAACTGATACATGAGTTTGGATTACTGATACACAATTAAAATTTACTTGTCGAATCAAAGTGTATCACCTTAACCTGATACACATTACATGTCGAATCAAAGTGTATCAAATTGGTTTCGTCAAATTTAAAAAGAAAACCATCGGAACTTTAACAATTTTAGTTGTAATTAATAAAAATTTTAATTTTATATTAACGAGAGTGTCAGTTGTAAAATTTTAGTTGGATCTCATTTTTACAACTTTAAGTTTGATCTATATATATATATATATATATATATATATATATATATATATATATATATATATATATATATATATATATATATCAATGTTGCAAAAATCGTGAATCGGTACTGAGGCGGTCGGGGGGCGATTAGCGATTTTTTTACCGATTAATCGGCCGATTTTTGTGACTCGGCCGATTAATCGGCCGATTTCCGTGTAAAACTCTCCAAGGTCGCAGACCGATTAGCGATTACTCGCCGATTAATCGGCCGATTCGGCCGATTTTTGCAACACTGATATATATAGTGAGACTTTCTTGCGAGAAGCATATTATCAGCGAGAACTGAGAGAACCACCAAAAATATACATGCACGCCTTCAATAATTATATTTTTGCACATATATTCTAAACAACACATATGTTTTAAAAAAAACATAGTTGCTCTAAAGAATTTGATAAGAAATTGGAAAAACAAAATTTTTCTTTGAAGGTGTGCATGTATGTTTTTATAAGGCGTACAACGACAATATTGCGGCCGTGTGTAAGGTTTTTCTGAAAAAAGAGGATTAGTTCATGATGATATTGAAAAACATAGGTGGATACTTACGATTATTGATGAATTGCATGTATTTTAAAAGGCGTGCATGCATGTTTTTTGTGGTTCTCTCAGTTCTCGCAGATAAGATGGTTCTCGTAAGAAAGTCTCCCAATATATATATATATATATATATATATATATATATATATATATATATATATATATATATATACATATATATATATATACACATATATATCCCATAACCAATCTTTATGGCACTTTTATATATATATATATATATATATATATATATATATATATATATATATATACATTCCTACTAACAAAAACAGTCCCAGTCCCAGTTAAGTTAAAATCCATAACGTTTGTTCATGTAGTGTCCCATAACCAATCTTTATGGCACTTTCTATATATACAGAACCTTGAAAAAGACCATAAATCACACAAGCCAAAATTGAATATTGTCTCACTAGTCTCATTATTCTTCCACATGTATGGTTGTCATAAAGGTCCATTCTCTAACATGTGTAACAACTCAGAAAAACTACCATCATTTACAAGATCATATTCCTGCATATTAATTAAAAAGTTTCATCAGTAGAAACATAAATAATATAGCTCAGCGTATTTTGTTCATGTTGTTTTCTAAGTTTCAAGTGATATAGTTATGAGGATAGCTAGGCTTATTACCGCAAGGTCTGTTGTTTCAAAAGTTGGGTATATGGCAGCTGAAGCAGCGGCTTCTGCTGCATCATTTAGATTTACATTATCATCAGTCGGTGCTTCGGCTTGTATTAGAGTTTCGAGACTTGTCAGCCTGTGAAAATTTGAAACGACAAGTTCTCCTTCCTTCTCACATTCCACGCTCCCCAAATGATATTCATGCACGACCCAATCTAGTTTACGACGTACGGAAACCCCAGCGATAGTCTCATACAGGACAAAGATTTTCTTGTAACCTGATAATATTGGAGCTTCTTTATTGATGATAGGAGTCGTCCTACCAGTCTTGTGCCACCTATAGACATTATTTACTGAGCTAGTTCCATGGTAGATCTGCCTACGCTTTCGTTGACCGCTAACGTATACGTTTTTGGTCTTGTAAAAGAGATGGAAACTATTTCCATCTTTTCTCGCGCCTATAAAATCACAATGCTACTTATTTTCTTGATGAAGTGCGAAATGAAATTACAGAAATATGCTAAAAAGTATTAATTTAGAGAGCTATGCTAACCGGGAAGATTTTCGGGATGCGTGTAGCATATTCCCTCATCAACATCAATAGTTGGGATGAAAACGTCGATATATATATATATATATATATATATATATATATATATATATATATATATATATATATATATATATATATATATATATATATATGTGTGTGTGTGTGTGTGTGTGTGTGTGTGTGTGTGTGTGTGTGTGTGTGTGTGGTTCTTCATTTCCTACTCCACATTTCGCTGCTAGATGTTCTAGCAGCTCGACGTCCGATGGGTCAAATTTTAATCCAATGGGGAACCCGGGCCATTCATCCGACGCCTTCATATACAAACATCAAAAATAATTAGACTTTTACTAGTAAACTGTATGTGAGTAAGTGAGTTGATCTTGCGTGTTGTGTTTATCAAAGCCAACAACACTAATTAATGTAAAAGTTAATATCTTACACTGGAATTATCGACTCTGGAACTGCATTGTAAACCAGTTGTTTTTATTGCCATTGCAATAGTTCTACCGTCAACAAGAAAAGTCCTTCAAATTTAGATGTGATAGTATGAAACATAAATAATCATATCAGTTGCGCAATACTACTTGTAGAATGTTAAAATAAATCAAATTTAAAAGATATGTACGCCTTTATGTTTTTGTAATCATGCTGCACATATATATAGCTCTACCTTACCATAAGTAGAAATGAACTATCATTTCATTTACCATGTCCCTGTTTTTTCACTTTCTTTCCTAAATTAGTAAGGAGGCCATACATGCCTATCTAGACCAAAATTTTCAACTGACATGTCTAGATGTTGAGTTTTTCTACAAAAGACAGAAAACATGTTTACCAAAGATCAAAGAGCATTTACAAATATAGATCATATCACTTTAGAACTTCTCAAACATATATTCTTATTCAAATGTGAGTAGATCGGCCTGGCCTTATCATCCGTTCAACAGGCTTTACGTTACGGGTTTAAGACTTGAAGCTATCCACAATCGATATGTTTATGTAAGTTTTTTCTGTTCTGAAACTGAACAAACAGATTATGATCGATCACCCCATTATATACACAGGTGTCATATATATATCAATGTTGTGAACCAAGAATATTCTCGATGTTACTTTGAAGGAAACTTGAAGGACCAAACTTGTAGAAACGAAAGATTACAACCGCTATTTAGTTATTATTGTTAGAAACCTGTAGGAATTTGTGAAAGGTCACATCGGTTCAATGGTACCGATTGAAACCTATAAATACTTGATACCATGTAACGTTATTTTAGTTGGACAAATAATATAAGTTATCTAGTTTAATTCATTGTTTGCAAATCATATTTGACTCCCACAAAGATCCGAACATATTGGGACAACATTTGGCATCAAGAGCCTTGTTTGTACCGACTCTCGTTACACCATCAAACACCAAACCATCAAACAGAAACTTGGTAACGAGACACAGAAACCAGAAACAAAAAAATAGAAACAAAACCCACGCTGAAATTTTTCAGGAACAAAACGCAACACTCTTGAACCTTGTTAACGATAGAAGGGGTTGCCTAGATAACTTAGGGACATAAGAAAGTCGTATACAACTTTCTTTGTGTCGTATTTTGCAAACAAGAAGGACACCAAACGAAGTGGTTCCTGTTTTGTTGTGATCATTCGTACGCGGCAACAAAACCAGAAAAAAAGGAGAAACAATTGTTTAGAAGATTTCTTGTTAGTGTCATGCACACGACAACAAGAACGTACTTGTTGGTTTATAACAACGCAACAAGGGAAGGAAGAAAGACGTCGAAAAGATTGTGTATTTACCGACATACACTAGGAAAAGAAGAAGCGCAGAAAACTTGATAAAGGCGTTGGTTGGGCAGATTTTGAAAGGTATACCGGTTACAAACAATTCAAGGATTGTTTAGGAACGTTGACAATACAAGAACAACAACAAATATTGAAGAAGAAGAAGGCGACTTGATCACTCGCTGCAAAAGGAATACCGAAAGGTATTTAGGGTTGTTGAGATATGGTGTGGACAAAAGAAAAGAACGAGGAAGTATTGTACAATAACGTAACGTAGGAGACAAGCAACAGCAGTGAACGACAAACAAAAACCATTTTGTTTAGACGTTGATTAATACCGCGGGGTATTAAGGAGAAAAAGGAGAAAAGCAAATTAATTTCTTTCGGTAAATATAATACCGAGATTATTTTGCTGCGAGGGACTTGGAGCAGGAAAACAACGACAAACATAGTTTGTACGTGGCCAAAAAACACTAATGGTGGATTTGGAGAAAGAAAGCTTAGACATAACAAGGGTCTAGGGCACGAATTGGAACCAAGTCGAGACGAACAAAAGAATAACGTGAAGTGTGGTATTAGAAGGAGACAAGGAAAGAAAGGAAACGTGGTTGGTAAAACTCTAGTTACCAATACACAAGTGGGAACAAAAACGAGGTCATAAACTCATCATTTGGATTTCAATTATACGTTAATAGTATAGATATTTACTTTCATACTATTAGGAAATTCCGAGAACTATATATTGATCCCGTATTACTAGGATTCCCAGATAACTATTTTTGTTCCCGTAGTAGTAGGATATACCATACTGGTTAGATTTCCCATACGATTTAGAAGGTGAAGATCGTAAACACATCTAAGATGTCTGGTGGAGATGATGACACCAATATCAATAACACTTTAGTAAAACCCATTACACCCATTACACAATATCAATGCCCTAAACTCAAAACCACAAACTACACTATTTGGGCTATACAAATTAAGGTTATATTAGAGGCACATAGTTTATGGGAGACTATAGAACCTAAGGAGAACACCCAAGTAGATGATAAGAAGGATAAGGCAACTATTGCCCTCCTATATCAAGCGGTGACTGAAGATGTGATATTACAAGTAGCAAGTTGTAAAACTGCAAGAGAATTATGGGAATCATTAAGAAAGAGACACGTTCGAGAAGAGAGAGTGCAACAGGCACGATTACAATCTCTAATGATTGGATTTCATACTCTTCAAATGAAGGAAGATGAAACGGTGGATGCATTTACGAACAAACTAAATGGTTACGCCACGAAGGCTAAAGAATTAGGAAAAACCTTAGATGAATCCCTTTTAGTACGAAAACTATTAGACTCCACACCAGATAGATTCATTCAGATAGTAGCATCCATAGAACAGACAAGTGATCTAGATGATATCACCTTAGATGAGATCACTGGAAAACTTAAGGCATTCGAGGAAAGGATAAAACTCCGAAAGGGAGGACAAGCAGAAAGCCAGGATAACTTATTATTCGCACAAGGCGAACACTCTAGAAATAAGAAACGATTTAACAAGAATAGGGGTAGATCAAACTACTCACGAGGAAACTGGCAAAATAAAGGAAATAGAGATAACTCGAATGGAGAAAATTCAACTCACAAAGATAAGACCAATAAGTATAAAGATGAGTGGAATAAGAAGAAAGTGAAATATTTCAATTGCGGGAGACATGGACACTTTAAGAGAGAATGTAGAAGTAAACCAACAACTCAGGAACAATCAAACCTTATCTTAGAAGACGATGAACCATCACTGTTAATGACTACACATGAAGAAGTATTATAAAATGAAGGACAAATACAACCCGAAAAATATGCTACAACAGACACTAGCATATGGTATTTAGATAATGGAGCAAGCAACCATATGACGGGAGCCAAGAGTCATTTTAAGGATATTAATGAAAGTATCACTCGACGCGTTCGTTTTGGAGATGGATCGTACGTAGAGATAAAGGGTAGAGGTTCTATATTACTAGGATGTAGAAACAAGGAACAAAAGATAGTTTCAGATGTTTACTACATACCAAACCTCAAGAGCAACATACTTAGTCTAGGAAAACTTACTGAGATAGGTTGTAAGATCATCATGGATGGAAACAAGCTGATAAGAATAGGAAGTTGTTGATGAAAGTAGAAAGATCCAAGAATAGACTATACAGTATTAGACTGCAGATAGAAGCACCTATATGTCTCTTAGCAAATGTGGATAACCAAGCATGGTTATGGCACGCTAGATTAGGTCATCTGAACTTTGACGATATCAACAAGATGACAAGAAAGGGTCTAGTAGAAGGAATACCAAGGATAAATCATGCAGGACAAGTATGTGATGCATGTTTATAAGGAAAACACAGCAGAACACCATTTCCCAATCAAGCTAAATTCAGATCTAAGAACCCATTGGACTTAGTTTATGGAGATCTCTGTGGTCTCATAAGTCCAACCACACACTCTGGAAAGAAGCTCATCTTCTTATTAGTAGATGACTGTACACGTTTTATGTGGGCCTATTTTCTAACATCGAAAGATCAGGCATTCAACACATTTAAGGAATTTAGACAGAAGATTAAAATGGAGTTAAGATTGAAGTTAAGAATGCTAAGAACAAATAGAGGTGGTGAATTTACATCGAATGAATTCATTAAATACTGTAAGGAGAATGGAATAGCAAGATAGTTAACAACACCATACTCACCGCAACAGAATGGAGTAGTTGAAAGAAAGAATAGGACGGTGTTATCAACTACTAGGAGTATGATGAAAGCGATGAAGTTACCCTTAACTTTTTGGGCGGAAGTAGTCAAACATGCCATTTATATACTAAATAGGGTACCTATACGAGCACTGGAAGATAAAACACCGTATGAAGCACTCTACAACATAAAATCGAACCTGGAAAACCTAAGAATATTCGGATGCACAGCTTATGCTAAGATAACGATACCTCACTTGAAGAAGTTGGATGATAGAAGCATACCGATGGTTTACTTAGGAGTAGAGGAAGGATCAAAATCTTGTAGGCTATATGATTCAGTAGGAAAGAAAAGACATGTTAGTAGGGACGTAAAGTTTATGGAAACGAAACCGTGGAATTGGGATAAGAGTGGAGAGGATACAAGTACACAAGACACATTTTGGGCTAGTTTTGTGGTAGACAAAGTTGACAATGGAAATCCTACCAGTCAACATAGAACATAATGATAACGTGTATCCAACACAAGAACCAATACCGGATCACATACAAGATCCAGACTCACCAATTACACCACCAACATATACTAACGAACCCAACTCAAAAGATGAAGAGGAAGCTACTTTTAGCTCATTAGGAAGCTCAGAACAAAGATTTGATGATACACCAGTACGAGGTTTCAAAGAGATAAAAGATATATATAGGACAGCACGTGTCGTTGAGACTGAAAGTCTACTATTCACAGAAGAAAAACCCCGTAACTATAAGGAAGCATCAACAGATGAAAGATGGATTGAGGCCATGAAAGCTGAACTGGATTCGATTAATAAGAATCACACATGGACACTCACAACATTGCCAGACAATCAGAAGGCAATCGGACTCAAATGGGTTTATAAAACCAAGAGAGATGCACAAGGAAAGATCATCAAATATAAAGCAAGATTAGTAGCAAAAGGTTATGTACATGAACAAGGAATAGACTTTGATGAAGTATTCGCACCAGTTGCTAGAATAGAGACAATTCGTTTGAAGGAGAATTGAAGGAAAAAGTCTATGTTACACAACCTGAAGGTTTTATTCAACAAGGAAACCTAGGAAAAGTATACAAGCTAACCAAAGCTTTGTATGGCTTAAGACAAGCACCAAGATCTTGGAATGTGAAGCTTGATCAAACCTTAAAGTCACTAGACTTTAAGAAATGTAATCTCGAACAAGCAGTTTATACAAAGAGAAGCAAGAATTCTACACTTATAGTTGGAGTATATGTAGATGATTTGATAATCACGGGCACTCCAAAGAAGGAAATAGACTTGTTCAAATCCCAAATGGAAGATAAATTTGAAATGAGCGATTTAGGATTGCTAGCATATTACCTTGGGATAAAAGTTACGCAGTCAGGAGGAGATATTACAATCAAGCAAACTAGATATATTAACAAGATCCTAAAAGAAACAAGTATAACGGATAGCAATGATACGAAGATACCATTGGATCCCGGCACTAAGTTGGTCAAGGCGGAAGATGGAAACCCAGTTGACGCAACTTATTACCGAAACTTAATTGGAAGCCTCAGATACTTATTACATACAAGACCGGATCTTAGTTATTCAGTCGGACTACTCAGCAGATTTATGCAAGAACCAAAGGACCATCACCTGAAGGTAGTGAAACAAGTAATCCGATATATCAAAGGAACAAAGGAACATGGTATAATATACAAGAAGGAAGGCGGCTGCAAGATAACAGGTTACAGTGACAGTAGTTATGGAATCAATACTGATTAAGGAAAAGGAACTATTGGAATAGTATTTTACTTTGGAGAGTCAGAAGCAACCAACAGTGGCGCTCTCATCATGTGAATCAGAATTCATGGCGGCTACTGCAGCAGCATGTCAAGCCTTGTGGTTAAAACGTTTACTTAGTGAATTGACTGGATTGGAAGAAAGAAGGATAACGCTTAGAGTTGACAACGTATTAGCAATAGCACTCGTAAAGAACCCAGTATTTCATGGAAGAAGTAAGCATATAGACATTCGCCATCATTTCATTCGTGAATGCGTAGAGAATGGTCATATTAATGTAGAACACGTTAGCGAAGAACTACAAAGAGCAGATATCTTAACGAAAGCTTTACCAAGACTCAAGTTTACAACTATGAGACAAATGCTCGGAGTACAA
Organism: Artemisia argyi; assembly: GCA_030686995.1. Lineage (NCBI taxonomy): Eukaryota > Viridiplantae > Streptophyta > Magnoliopsida > Asterales > Asteraceae > Artemisia > Artemisia argyi. Next base: position 33,530 of record JARVZY010001872.1, read on the forward strand.
GACCTTGGACAAAGCAACGATGAAGATTAAGGAGGAGAATGTGAACCAAGAATAATCTCGATGTTACTTTGAAGGAAACTTGAAGGACCAAACTTGTAGAAACGAAAGATTACAACCACTAGTTAGTTATTATTGTAAGAAACCTGTAGGAATTTGTGAAAGGTCACATCGGTTCAATGGTACCGATTGAAACCTATAAATACTTGATACCATGTAACGTTATTTTAGTTGGACAAATAATATAAGTTATCTAGTTTATTTCATTGTTTGCAAATCATATTTGACTCCCACAAAGATCCGAACATATTGGGACAACAAATGTTACATATATAGTAGATGCATCTGCTGGTTTCGTCCACTAAATGAATGAAAAAGAAGTATGAAAATCTTCTTTGCTCTTCCAAAAAAAAAAGGAAAAGAACTATGTGGGACTATTTTTAAGCTTCGATTTCAGCAATACACACATTATAATCTTGCATTGTTTAGGATATTAGTAACTTGCTTTTCGACGTATGTATGCAAGGGGTCTATGTGACTACACATATCGACAATCACAAGTGGATGATTCATGGCTTGGTCTCGACGTATGTAGCAACTAAAATTGATGACAATGTTAAAGAAAACAAAGAGCTCAAGAATTACCATTTCATTATTGTTTCTCCTATAATTGTGTATCAGTAATCCGTTACTCATGTATCAGTTAGTTATTAGTTGCTAAAATGTTACCTTGTATTAGTATGTTTGATAATACCCAAATGAATTCGCCTCAATATGCTTCTATTTTGAAAAAGTTACTCGAACTATTTGCTATAGTCTTCACACATTTTGTCTAAAATGACACCTGGTGCTTTACAAATCCATGAATTTAAAAAGGCCAAACCAAACATCGGATTTTTATATATAAACTTGATTAAGTACACTGTGTCATGTTACATCCTGAAACCACCTCCACTGGGGATAGATAATAGAAGAAAGAAAGCTTCTTTTGCCAGTTTCGGGCAGGTTGTTTTACCCGCTTACGATTCCAACTAAAGAAACCCTCTTCCTCCATTGTCTATCTGTTCTATCCCCGTGTGGAGCCATCAGTCTTCGCCCGACATGGCTTCTTTGTTGATTTGTTGTTGCATCATCTTGATATTCCAAAACGTTGACGCGTAAAATGTAGAAGTTTAATAATGGTCGGTGATTGTAGCCATTCTAACAACACGCTATTTGCACTCTAATGATGCACGGGCGGAGCCAGAAATTTTTGGTCGAGGGGCCACACTTTGATAAATTTTAAAAACTACATTATAAATTGGTACTTAGGGTGGTAAATTACGAAAAAAAAAAAAAAAAAAAAAAAAAAAAAAAAAAAAAAAAAAAAACCCTTAGATTTTAGAAAGTTAACCCCATTTTGATCCGTTACCCAACTTGCCATAACAACCTATTTTACTTCATTCAGATGCAAGTTTTGTAGAATATGTACTGACAATATGTTTCACTTCATTTTGTATTATAGTTAAACATCTTTTTTAACCAACTACACATTAATATCTAAGCTTAAAGAAGATGTTGCATGCTTATATTTTGATGACATTGGCCATAATTCTTTTATTATCTCTTGAGTATCCTTGGAACATATTTTGGGCTTGGAGGGACTGTTGCGATGAATTTTGACATAACTTTGTACTATCTCACTATTTGACTATTGTATATGCAAGCACTCCAAGAACACCCTTGTTCATAACTATTGGTCCATCTCCTTGCCATCGTACACAATTTTTGTTTTACATATTTGCCGTTATTCGTTATTTACTTACGTCCAGTTAAATATTGTCAAACATTAATATGAAACGAACCCGCCCATCGGGCGGGTTATGAAGCAGGCTCCGGTAGAGATGGGGTCACCCGCTCACCCACAACGATATTTTTTGCTTTTATTAATGAAAATATCAAAATTATTACAACCATGCCCTTAATTATTCCACAAATAATTATTAGATATGAAGGATTTAGAGGTAGTAGCCATTCACAGTACTCTTGAGGCGATTTCCAAACTATTCTATTCATTTGCCTTGTTTTGTTTTATAGCCAAGTCTTAGGCCCATTTGACGTAATAGTAATAAGATAATACAGTACTTCAGTTAACTCTTGTCATATGAACAAGGAATAAAAATGCCACCAACTCTTACCGGTTTACTTCTACGATTTAGCTTAAGCAATAGATGCCCTTACATAAGCTCAAATGCCATCGTGTTTGTATGAAGCTAACATTGAACTTTTTAAAGAATCACAATAAGAGCTTTCAAGAAGGCAATCACTAATGAACTTGGAAACAATGTAATCACACCGATGCGGATCTAGTTTCCTTTTAGACTCTATAATTATCCAACTATGCACCTGATCATCTTTTTTTCTTTTCTATTCTTTTTTCTTTTCTTTTTTTTTTTAATTATTATTATATATTTTTTTTTCAGACTAACTAAAAATATGAAAAGAATGAACGCTGAAAACTCACCGTTAAGCCGCAATGTAAGTTGCAGAACCAAGCGCAACCACTGGGCTCTGCATATATCCAACTTCCTTAACGGGAATTACCAAAATTCTCTATAAAACTATCATGTAAAAAAACATTAGAGATAATGTTAGGTCAATCAATTTAATATTCTTTTACTTCTTAGAAAAAGAACTTTTGTACCTAGCTAACAGTGGTTACAAAAAGAGTCCAGTTGAGATGTGAGTCTCTAAAATTTGAGACACTACCCTTCAATTAATCAGCAACATATATGAATATCTCATATAAAAATTTCAGGTGCCTCTAGTTTGAATTATAAGTCGAGTACTATAAATACACAAATAACAAAGCATTCTTAAATGGCTACCATCATAATGATATAATTAGAATCTTTGGACACCAAGTCAAGTAAGTGAAGATCATAATCAACCACTCTAAATCAATATATGTAACCACTGATCACTCTTTCTTTTCTACATTTTAATTCAAGTATTAGGAAACCATGTGTCTCATGGGTCATAATATCAGTTTAGCGTAGTTTGACATGGTATCGGTATACTAATGCAGCATAAAGACTTCGCAAGTATCCAACAAGAGATTTTCACATCAGAAAGACCAATAGATAGACAAAGACACACATTACAAAGGACCAAGTTATTTTTAGTTTCAGAAAAGAAAAATCCTTCACATATTTGAGTTTGTGTAAAACCTAACTAAAAATGTCCAGCATGTTATTCAAAGGATAAGCAATTCTCGCTTGTTCAAAAGTCATGTATTGGTTAGTCGTGTGTGACATAAAGTCTTAACTCACTTTGTTACTTTTGCAGCCACCCATCTTCTTGACTCTTGCCATCTACAATGACAATGTATCTGGGTAAGTGTAACGGACCCATTTCAGCTCTACAAAAAATACACGTTTTGACTTGTTACCCAACCTGAACATTTTTTTCACCTCTATTAATGGTAAAAGAGCCCAGAACTGAACATTAACTGTATTTACGAAGTAGAAATCAAAAAATTGTTGCAAGCAAGCGGTTGTGACATTACTCTGCCAGAAATCTGGGTATTTTTTCGACCAAAGAGACAATCACAACCCCATTGTCAGGCCTGCCGCCAGCATAACATGTGTACCCAGCTGCCTGAGCAGCATCTCAAAATGAACTTCTTACAGATGTAGAACCCCCAACCTCCACTAGGTTAGCTCACACTCATGTAACATTTTAACTTACTCAAAAGTTTGTATTATCCAGTGACATCACTGCAACACTTCGGGGGCGTTCGGCTAAGCTTATCAATAAAGTTTATGGCCATATCAGAAAGCTATTTCTTATGAGCTATATGCCAAAGTTCTTTTTTGTACTTCAATAAGCTATTAAGAAACTTTGGTATAAGTGACTGGATAAGTTTCTTGGTATTATGATAATACAACAAGCCCATAAGATAAGCTTAGCCAAACACTCCCTTAAAAATAGCGATCAAAGAATTTAATCGACATAAAGATAATATAAATGCATTTTACCAATATATCTTGACATTGGAAGAAGACCAAAGTGTGTAGGCAAGTGTTGTATCTACCGTTATGCACACAAAAATCATACTCTATGTCAAAGATAAAGCTGATGCTCTTGCGCTCATGTACCATTCAGAGCTGTTAACTGGGCCTGCCATACCAATGGGTTTAAGAGCATAAACTGAATCACATTGCACACACAAAGTGATGGTTTTTTTAAAAGATAGAGAGTGCTTAAAATGATTTCGTAGGTCTAAAAATGCACGCTGAATGGGTCAATTTGGGACATTTTTATCTCTAACTGGGTAAAGCTAAAAAAGAAACGGGTAAAATGGGCCACAATAAAAGCAAAATTGTCATAGCCTACAAACTGAATCAAACATTTTAGACCAAATTGCAATTCTCTAATATGATACGTAGTATTTATTATTCTTTAGTGTAAATATATGTTAATAATTGTGTCATTAACCTAATCATCAATTATGTTAGATGGGTCATAAATATGATGTTAACAACAATGTTCTTACATGGCAATATTACCATAAATACAAAGAATTTTTAAGCTAAACTGAAGTAGCACAAAATTATTACCAGGGGTTGGTCGTATCACAAAACGGCCCTTTTTGGAAAAATTACACTTCGTGACCCAAAATCGGGTGTGGCCAGTGCCACACCCGGCTACCAAGTGGGTCCGTCTATGAGAATGAATATATACATATATAAATCTATGCTAAGGATCCTTTTGATGGTGCTCTACTAATGATCATGTGTTCTAATTTAATGTTATTGACAATCTCTGGTGCATGTACTTTATACTGACTACACAATTGGGTAAATGTTACACAGCAAGTGAAAATTTTCTTTTGGGCATTCTGTAATAAGCTGTTACTCATATATGTGTACATTTACACATTCTGCTTTATTTGCTGCAAATATTATGCACAAAGATCTTATAATCTTGCAACGTTCTTGTAATTTTAGATCAAAGATGTTGGAAGAGCAACAAAATTACCTTATCCATGCTTGAGACAAAATCTTGTAGCTTCCTGATCGCTTAATTGTATTCGCATAATCGCATTACCTAATACCTACACATGTAAAAAATGATAACTTTTAATCATCCTTGTCAAAAGGTAGAAGTTCCAAATGACCAGTGCATACATAGAATAAAACTGACAGTTTGTGGTTAATAATACATTCGCTGCAGGTTATTTACATCTTAACAAAATGTTGATTGTTTTGAAAAATTTGGCAAGCAACCTTTCTTGGATGAGTAGCACAACCCCTTTACCCTGATTTATAATGACACACTACGTTGATACTGCAACTATTTTTTCCATGACATAAAACTTGCTAGAACTAGTAGAGAAACATACATGATGACACAAACCATTAGAAGCATGATTCTCCCTTTATCATTATGATCATCAAGAATCACTAAGATATAAGCTAATCGTACTTGAATTAATTACATGCTAATCAACTATTATCACAAAATCAGAACATCTTTTCTTGATAAGAAAAATTGCATAAAATAGAATTTTGCACAAAAATTGAGTATTTGCTAAATGGTGCTCCTCGTACACTAAGAATCAAATAAGTGAAAAGAACACATGTAAAAGCTAGACCGTTGAAATCAAAATTTAAATACTGATTAACACTATGTGCTCGCCAAAACTGAGTATACATAAAGTTGCTAACGAAGATGGTGCTCGCCAAAACTTGAAACATTCTTTGTCCCACATGCATGTCGCGCATGAACAAATAACATGTACGATGTTTAATTAATGTAAAAAACTAATAACACCAAGCTCGCTAAATACAAGAGTAGGTTTCTAATAAATGTAAAAGAAGAAGATATAGTCCACTTTGTTACTAGCTGATATATAAAATCTTAGTATATACTCGTATTAAATTATACACCTCATATATACACGTTCATACAAACAAAAACAGTCCCAAGTTAGAAGCCATAATAAGATTTGTTCATGTTGTGTCCCATAACCAATCTTATGGCATTTTCTATATATACAGAACCTAGAAAAAGACCATAAATCACACAAGCCAAAATTGAATATGGTCTCACTAGTCTTCTTCCACATGTATGGTTGTCATAAAGGTCCATTCTCTAACATGTGTAACAACTCAGAAAAACTACCATCATTTACAAGATCCAATTCCTGCATATTAATTAAAAAGTTTCATCAGTAGAAACATAAATAATATAGCTCAGAGTATTTTGTTCATGTTGTTTTCTAAGTTTCAAGTGATATAGTTATGAGGATAGCTAGGCTTATTACCGCAAGGTCTGTTGTTTCAAAAGTTGGGTATATGGCAGCTGAAGCAGCGGCTTCTGCTGCATCATTTAGATTTACATTATCATCAGTCGGTGCTTCAGCTTGTATTACAGTTTCGAGACTCGCCAGCTAGTGAAAAATCTTTGAAACGACAAGTTCTCCTTCCTTTTCATCCTCGACACTCCCCAAATGATATTCATGCATGACCCAATCTAGTTTACGATGTACGGAAACCCCAGCGACAGTCTCATACAAGACAAAGATTTTTTTATGTCCAGACAAGAATGGAGCTTCTTTATTGATGATAGTAGTCGTCCTACCAGTCTTGTGCCACCAATAGACATTATTTGCTGAGCTAG
>JARVZY010001873.1:0-19000 GCA_030686995.1 Artemisia argyi
TTTGTGGGGAAGGTTTTTCTAGAGAGATTTTGCCCTTTTTGGTTGAAATTTGAAATCATATCTTTGTGGTTTAATAAAACAATACCAAGAATGATTTACTAAAACATATAAAATGTTAATATCATTTTATAAAATGTTTTTTTGTTAAGAAAATGCTCCCTTTGATCATGTAATGCATAAGATGCTTAGTTTATACACACCTTAAGTGATATTAGTTGTTGAAGTAAATATTTGTCAATAAATACTAGTTTACGTCATAATCTTGACTTAATATAGTTTACATTTTTTGATTATCAAAACGTAGAGTTATTGAAAAATATTAATAACATTTTTAAGCATTATTTATATCAACAAAACGGTTTAAAGAAACTGATGTTGTTGGTGAGTTATTGTTTATTACCTTGTAAAATTCTATATAATAATACATCCATATAAATTGTCATTGAAATTTTATAATTATTTAATGTTTACCGCCAGATGTGATTGGAACAATTGTCTCAATTACAGATCCAGTTCCATTTAACACTTCCAATGTGGACCAGATAAGGAGGAATATCTTACTTGAAGATCCTGAGTAAGAATCTTTAAATCAATTACATTCATAAAATATTATAGTACTTTTTACAAAAATCAACTTATATGCAGTTTATTGTTATTAGTTTCTTCAAACTTGAGTGTTGTTTCTTTGATGACTGGGCGGCTAAATTCAACAAGTATGTTGATAACTTTGAATCCCATGGTCATGTTATGCTAATTCTTCAGCTGGCGAAAGTTAAGTATTTTAACAAAATTACTTCTGTGCGTCCTGTTATATTCTCAAAAAAAATATACATTAATGAAGAAAATTTAGAGATTGTCGCATTCAGACAGAGGTAACACATAATTTTTCATTTACTGGTCAACGTGTTGATATTTCATTAAATTTAATTTTTGTTTAATAATATATATAAACAAACCATTATAGGTATGCAAATGTTGATGGGTATGACCCCAAAAAACACACAATCACTGTCTGCACTCCAGCAAATAAGGTTTTCACCCCTAATGAGTTTTTGGAAGGTGCTGTTAAGAAGATGGTGGGCAATATACATGACTCTGAACGTGTAAGTTAACAATAAATATGTTATTGTTATTATTTAATTGACTTACGTTTACAAATAAACAGCTTAGACATGAAAAAACTTTTACAAATTATTTCAGGAATGCCATGTTATTGTGTATGCTAAGATACACAAAATCCATCGGGAACACGGATGGGCGTACCTTGGATGTAAAAGATGTGATAATGCTGCTAAGGAGGTTCCTCCTGCAACTGGTGCAGGGTACATCACTAAGCAAACTTGGAAGTGCAAACAAGACAATGAGATCATTGCCGTTGGAACGAGGTATGCATGCAAAAATTCCTTCTTTGGCAATCAGTTAGTAGTAAGTTCCTATAGTCAACCTTTAATCGAATATACCAGAAATACGTAGTTTTTCATCCAAAAATAAGTAGATTTATTAAAAGAGGATTTTAGCAAATGCAAGTAAACTCATTTTGTTAAATTAATTTATAAAGTGCAATACTCATATAAAAAACTCAATTACCCCCAGTGTAGAATCTGTTATTGTCAATACCAAACATACACGAATATTTGATTACCAATCATACTTAGCTTTTATATAGTTGTAAAAACCTATGTTAAGTTTAACAATCATAAAACATTACACGGTTCAAAAATGCTATATTATGATGATAACGTATGTATCCCCTTTAACATTACACAACTAACTGTTATTAGGCTATAGTATACCCTTTAACATTACACAGTTAACTTTTATTAGGCTATAGTATCCCCTTTAACAATAAGTTAATTAACTGTTATTAAGCTATATTTTTTAGTACCATATCAAATGTAATTTTCAAATTCAGGTTCAAGGTCATTGTACGTGTCATTGACGATACTGGATCAGCATCACTACTGCTGTTTGATGACTTGGTAAACAAATTGTCTTGCATAACCTGTCACATTTTGATCAAAGAGTATGGGGAACATCATGAGGACTATTTTCCATCTGAGCTTAATGTAATGGTCGGCAAGAAGCTATTATTCCGATTCCATTATGTTGGGTTTTGAGTTCTGCTGCTGAGTGATACTGCTGCTATGATGAAACTGCTGCTAGAGTAAATGATTCTGCTGCTGATGACAAAGTGCTGCTGATGAAAATACTGCTGAAGGAAACTACTGTTGAAGAGATAAGCATGTATTCGTAGTAGATAATTATAGAATAGATTGAATGTATATCTTATACGTCTAGAATATTCTTATCTTGATTAGAAAGTTATTGTAAACCTAGTAGGACTCCTTGGCCTATAAAAGGAGGATCCTAGGGTTAGATTAGGTACGCATTGTTAAGTTTCGTTTACACTTCAAGGTTGTAAAACCCTAGCATTGTTGAGTGCTCGTATTAATAATATTGAAGTGTTGATAGAGAATTATTCTTCTTAAGTTAAGCTTTTACATTCCACATTCAAGCTTAAGTGTTTGCTTTAAGTCAACTTCTATATAAGATCGTTTGCTCAACTGGGATCAACAAGTGGTATCAGAGCTTGTGATCTAGAAGTTGTAATCAAGAAGAAACTGTTCTTTGAAAGTTTGTTGTTCCTAATCAACTGCTGAAGATGGGTGATGACACACATATCGTGACTGCTTCAAAGGTTCCAATGCTCAACCCTGGTGAATATGAGCTATGGAAGATGAGAATTCGACAATACATTCACATGATTGACTTTAACATGTGGCTTGTTATCATGAATGGTGACTCTTTACCAAAGAAAGGCCCTGATGGTAAGGATATACCAATCAAGTCTGCTGAAGAGAACTCTGTTAGGAAGATGGAGATCAAAGCTCACAGTATTCTCTTGATGGGGATACCTAATGAGTATCAGTTGGACTTTGAGAGTTGTGAGACTGCTAAAGAATTAATGGATGCTATTGAATTCAGGTTTGGAGGGAATGATGCTACCAAGAAGTCAAGGAAGAATATGTTGAAGCATCAGTTTGAGAACTTTACTGCTGAAAGTGGAGAGAAGATTATTGGCACCTAGAATAGGCTCAATCAACTTGTCAGTCATCTAAAGCTTGTTGGCTATGTGGTTCCACAAGAAGATGTGAATCTCAAGTTTCTCAGAAGTCTTGCACCTGAATGGAGTATGCACACTGTTGTTTGGAGGAATAAGCCTGACTTTGAAACCATGAAGTTGGAAAGCCTCTATAACAATTTAAGAGTGTATTAACCAGAATTATCTACTTCATATGCTTCTGGTTCACAAAATCTTGCCTTTGTATCTTCAAAGTAAAAGGGGCCTAAAGAATCTCACTCTGCTACTTATGGAGTATCTACTGCTGATGGATCTGTTGCTAGTTCTCATGATAATAAATCCATCAGTGATATGGCTTTATGTGCGTTCTTGGCTGATCTAACATCAAGTACAAGGTCACAGGCACTTAATCAAGATCTGGATCACCTTGATCAAGATGATCTTGAAGAGATGGATCTTAAATGGCAAATGGCCATGTTGACCTTGAGGGCTAGAAAATTCTAGAAGAGAACTGGAAAAGAGATCAAATACAGACCTAAAGAAAATGTTGGCTTTGACAAGTCAAAGATAGAGTGTTACAACTGTAACAGGAAAGGTCACTTTGCCAAAGAATGTAGAGCTCCAAAGAAGAATGGTGAAGCATCAAAGAAGACTGAAGAGACAAAGAATACTACTACTGCATTGGTGTCTTGTGATGGATTAGGAGAGTATGTTTGGAGTGATTTGGCTGATGAAGAACCAAATTATTCCTTGGTGGCTCAAGTTAAGCCTGAAGTGCATAACTTTGCACTTATGGCTTATTCATCATCATCTTCTGGATCTGACTCTGAGGTATCTAATGATTCTGATATATCTGTGTGTTCTTTTTAAGTCTTGTGCTGACACTGTAGAAGAACTTAAGTCTAGGAATGAGAGTCTAAATAAAGAAGTTGAAAACTTAAAACTTGATAACTTAGGTTATAAAGTAGGTATTCAAAATGTTGAAAGAAGAGTTGAGTACTTAAAAGAGTGTGAGATGGAATATGTAGATAGAATTAACCAACAAGATGTTGAGATTTTTAAGAAAAACAGTGAAATTGAGTTTCTTAAAAATAAATTAGAAGAAGCAGAAAAAGATAGAGATGAAGCTCTTGCTGAAAAAGAAAAACATATAGTAAGAGTAAACAAACAGAAATATGCTTCTGATTTGGTTAATAAATCTATTGAGAGTACAATAATGAGGAAAGGAAGTGGAATAGGTTACAATGAGGTTGCTCCTCCTGTTAAAAGTGCTTATGCTCCACCAGGAAAAGAATTGTCCTTCATTAGTGAGCTGAATATAGAAAAACCATTAGGTGAGTCTAGTACAAGTGTCTTAGAAACACCTAAGGTAGAGGGTAAAAAATTTCCTGATGCTCCCATTGTTGAAGATTGGTACTCAAATAGTGATGAGGAACAAGAACACGTTGAACTTAAACATAATGTATTAAAGGAAGAAATTCTTGCTATGATTGAAAAAGTTGAACCTAAAATTGAACAAGTGAAGTTTGTGAAACCTGTGCTAGGTCAAGGTATCTCTAGGAGAATGGTTGAATATAAAGAGGTTTCCAGAGAAAGAATGAATGGTTTCAATAATAAGCCTAGGGGTAATCAGAGAAACTTTAATAACCTAGTTTCAAACAAATTAGGTAGTGAGTTTCAATTAAGGAAAAAGGCTTGTTATAAGTGTAGTAGCTTTGAACATTTGATTAATAGCTGTCCTGACCACAAGAAACCTGTTTGAAATCAATACTCTAGGGTGAATCACAAATATGTTAATCAGAATACTCACCCTCATCCAAATAGAAACATGATTCCTAGGGCTGTGTTGTTAAGATCTGGTGCAACTAGATCTATTTATGCTGCTAAATCAAATGGTGATTTTAAAACCACAACTGGTTCTGTTGTTGGCTCTACTGCTAGTAAGCACTCTGCTGGTAGTAAGCACTCTACTGCTAGTAAGCAATCTGCTGCTAGTACAAAACTTTCTACTTCTGGGCCAAAAGTTTTATCAAATACAGTTGTTGGAAATGATTTTTATGCTGTTAAGGCCACAGCTTGTTGGGTTTGGAAACCAAAATCAACTGTTACAAACAATGTTTCCAAAACCAGCAGTGTGTTAAGTGATTTAAAGAAATTTAACTATGTTGATGCACAAGGCAGATCCAAGTCAGTAATGGCTTGGGTCTCCAAGAGAAACTAATTTCTCTATTTTCATGTGTAGGGTAATCTACTGGATGAGATTAAAGACATGGTTATAGTTGATAGTGGATGCTCTGGACATATGACAGGTGATGAGTCTTAGCTTGATGATTTTGAGGCTTTTGATGGTGGCTATGTTGCTTTTGGGAATGATCCAAAAGATGGAAAGATTATTGGTAGAGGCACATTAAAGACAAGGAATTTGGACTTTGAGAAGGTGTTTCTTGTGAAAGGGCTTAAGTTTAACCTCTTTAGTGTTTCACAAATGTATGACAAAAGGAATTTTGTTCTTTTTACAGACACTGAATGTATGATCCTTTCTCCTGATTTTCAGTTGCCAAATGATAAATTTGTGCTATTGAAGGTCCCTAGAAATGAAAATATATACAGTGACCATATTAAGAACATTGTTCCCAAAAGAGCTTTAACTTGTCTGATTGCAAAAGCCTCTATTGATGAGTCCAAATTATGACATAGAAGACTTGGGCATCTGAACTACAAAACAATGAACAAGTTGGTGAAAGGAAATCTTGTAAGAGGAATGCCCACAAAGTTGTTTGAAAACTGTGAGACTTGTATTGCTTGTCAAAAGGGAAAACAACACAGAGTCTCATTCAAGTCAAAGATTGTGAATACAAATACAGTGCCCTTGCATTTGGTACACATGGATTTATTTGGGCCTGTTTTTGTGAAAAGTTGGAATAAGAATTCATATTGCCTAGTTGTCACAGATGACTACAGCAAGTTCACTTGGGTGTTTTTCTTAGCCACTAAAGATGAAACCCCAGTGGTACTTAAAGAATTCATAACAAGAGTTGAAAACCTGCACAACCACAAAGTGAAGATTATAAGATGTGACAATGGTATTGAGTTCAAGAATAGTGTGATGAACCAATTCTGTGTGGGAAAAGGCATTTTAAGACAGTATAGTGTTGCAAGAACTCCATAGTAGAATGGTGTTGCAGAGAGAAGAAATAGGACACTTATTGAGGCTGCAAGAACAATGTTAGCTGATTCTAAACTACCTATACCTTTTTGGGCTGAAGTTGTAAACACTGCATTTTTGTGCAGAACAGAAGTAAGGTAGAGGAGCCTCACAACAAAACTCCATATGAGCTCTTTCATGGGAAGAAACCAATGATTGATTTTCTTAAGCCATTTGGATGTCCTGTCACTATTTTGAACACTAAAGATCAGTTAGGCAAGTTTGAAGAGAAAGCTGATGAAGGGAATTTGGTTGGATACTCTGTACATAGTAAAGCTTTCAGAGTATATAACAAGAGAACCAAACATGTAGAGGAGAATTTGCATATCAAGTTTAGTGAGAACACTTCTAATGCTGTTGGAAAAGGACCTGAATGGATGTTTGATGTTGACATCCTAACCAAGAAAATGAATTATGTACCTATTATTGCTAGTGTTGACACTAACAATTCACAAGAAGACATTGTTTTGATTGAGAAACTGAAGGTTGGTCCTACTTTCATACCTTTACAGCAAAATCAAGATACACAAGAAGATGATGTTCCTCCAGAGAAACCTAAGGAAGCTCAAGCAGATGTTGTAACTCCTATTGATGCAGAAAAGATACCCAATGAAGCTCCAAAAGAAGTTGTTGCTGACTCTCCAATTGGACCAAAAGACTCTACTGCTGACTCAGAAGACTCTACTGCTAGACCAAAACAAGCAACTACTACTTCTATCTATTCTGCTGCTAAGTCTACTCACTCTGCTTCTACATCACAATTTCCTTCTTTGAATGCTCAGGATAAACCTTTTGATGATACAAATTATCCTGAAGATCTAAATATGCCTCCTCTAGAGAATATTTATGATGACACAGATGATGAAGCTCTTGATGGTAAATTATTTGGAGCTGAAGTAGACTATACTAATCTGGAACTCAATATTCCTGTTAGTCCCACTACTACTACAAGAATTCACAAGGATCATCCTAAAGAACAAATTCTAAGTGATCCTCAATCATCTGTACAATCAAGGAAAATGACTAAAGAGCTCAAAGATCTTCAACATCAAAGTTTCTTTGCTAGATCTCTGCATCAAAGAAACAGTCATAAAGATCTACAAAATTGCTTGTTTGCCTGCTTTCTATCTCAAATTGAACCCAAGAACACTTACAAAGCCCTACAAGAAGCTAGTTGGGTGGAAGCAATGCAAGATGAGCTTTTGCAATTTAAGCTACAAGAAATATAGACTTTGGTTGATTTGCCAAATGGAAAAAGAGTTATTGGTACTAAATGGGTTCAGATGTAAAAGAGATGAAAGAGGAATAGTCATCAGAAATAAAGCTAGATTAGTAGCTCAGGGATACACACAACAAGAGGGACTTGATTATCATGAGGTATTTGCACCAGTGGCAAGGATAGAAGCCATTAGACTATTCTTGGCTTATGCTTCATTCAAAGATTTTATGGTGTATCAGATGGATGTAAAGAGTGCTTTCCTTTACGGGACCATTATAGAAGAAGTGTATGTGTCTCAACCACCAGGTTTTGAGGATGCTGATTATCCTGACAAAGTTTACAAGGTGAATAGAGCAATGTATGGACTACATCAAGCTCCCAGAGTTTGGTATGATACCTTGTCAACATATTTGTTAGACTCTGGGTTCAGTAGAGGAAAGATTGACAAGACTTTGTTTCTCAAAAGACAAAAAGATGATATTTTTCTGGTACAAATCTATGTTGATGACATCATCTTTGGTTCAACAAACAGAGCAATGTGTGTTGATTTTGAAAAGCTTATGAAGGATAAGTTTGCAATGAGTTCAATGGGAGAACTCAACTTCTTCTTGGGACTACAGGTGGTTCAAAAGAAAGATGGCATATTTATCAGTCAGGATAAGTATGTAAATGACATCTTGAAGAAGTTTGGATTTGAAGATGCTAAGCCTGCTAAGACAACCATGGATACCAACAAACCTTTGTTGAAGGATAAAAATGGAAAAGAAGTAGATGTTCACTTGTACAGGTCTATGATTGGCTCATTGATGTTTCTTACAGCATCAAGGCCTGATATCATGTTTGTTGTATGTGCCTGTGCAAGATTCCAAGTTTGTCCCAAAGAATCACATCTCAATGCAGTGAAGAGGATTTTTAGGTATCTAAGGCATCAACCTAAATTGGGCCTATGGTATCCTAAGGATTCACCTTTTGATTTGGTGGCATATTCAGACAGTGACTATGCTGGTGCTTGCTTGGATAGAAAATCTACAACTGGAGGTTGTCAATTTCTTGAAAACAGACTGGTGTCATGGCAATGCAAGAAACAAACAGTGGTTGCAAATTCTACAACTGAAGCTGAGTATGTGGCTGCTTCAAGTTGCTATGGTCAAGTGCTATGGATGCAAAACCAGCTACTGGATTATGGGTACAATTTCATGAACACCAAAAGTCATATTGATAACAACAGCACACTTTGCATAATTAAAAATGCTGTTTTTCATTCAAAAACAAAACATATAGAGATAAGACATCATTTCATAAGGGATTGCTATGAAAAGAAGTTAATTCAAATTGTCAAAATTCATACTGATAACAATGTTGCTGATCTTCTCACTAAACACTTTGATGTAGGAAGATTTCAATTCTTAATTGCAAACATTGGTATGATTAATCTTTGAAAAACTTATCTCTTATTGTTTTTGTAAAAAGTGTAAAGGTCTTGTGCTGATTGTTCATCTGTTTCTGCTGCTTCTTAAGAAGCAAGTGGTTAAGTTGTAATGTACTTTGCTGCTATTTTACTCTACTGCTAGTATATTTTTTGTATACTTTGTGGTGTTTGGATTAACATTTTGCAGGATAAGTTGAAAATTGATGATTTGCAAGATTGTTAATCAGAAAGTCACAAGATTTCATTCATCAATTACATAAGTACATTCAACAAAAGAGTTCATCCACATCATGTTCTGAAATAACAAAAGACTGCTACATCACAACCTAAAATAAAAAGGCTTAACACATCATTTTCTAGGGCATGGAAGTCCAAGTCCAATCTTCCTCTCCTTAGGAAGTGGAGGGTTTGCTTTTCTTGCCTTGGTAGATGTCTTGGATCTTGGCCTTGATGATGATGCTCTTTCTGGAGTGGATGGTGGATTGTAGTCTGGTACATCCTCATCTGAGGATGTGTAGATGAAGGGGGAAACAAGCTCCTTGGGAGATGGTGGTCTGATTGGGATCCAAGCAGGGTCTTCTGATGATTCTGAAGATGATGGAGACTTGGGAGACATCACCTCTTTACCCCTCGATGTACTTGGGATTTGATTCAAATGTAGGAGATCTTTGAAGACTGGCAAGTCATGCTTCCTCTTTTTGGCTTGCTCCTTGGTTCTAGAACCATTATGAGGATGACGGAATGGAGGGACATATGTTTCAAAAGGAGATTCATCTTCCGAAGAAGAATCGGATGAGATGTTGATTATTTCGGGTGAAGATTTCATTGTGACTGGACAAATTGATTTGGGTAATTGGAAGATTTGATTATGTGATTGGCATTTTTGATTGTAATTAGGGTTTTATTGTGGTGATTTAGGGAAAAGATTGCATCCGGTTTTATAGGGATTTAGGAGTAACAAGCGCATTAATTGTTATGGGTTATTGACTTTTTGACCAAGTTTGAATGCTACTTCTCTTAGGTATGCACTCACTGTGAATCCCACTATATTTATTTCCTACATCAAACAGTTTTGGCGTACTGCTAAAGTCAAATCTATGAATGGGGAAAAATATGTCAGTGCTTTAGTAGATGGGCAAAAGGTTCGTATCACTGAATCATCTATAAGGGAATCTCTTCTATTAAATGATGAAACATAGACTACTTGTCTTGCTAATTCTGCTATTTTTGCTGGTTTAAAAACTCTGGGTATGAGGTCAAGCATAACAATTTAAAATTTCAAAAAGCTCTCCTCTATCCTCAATACAAGTTTTTGGTACACATTCTCCTTCATTGTTTAAGTCCTAAAACTTCTGGGTGGCATGAGTTTAGTGCTACTATTGCTTCTGCAATGGTATGCTTAAGCACAGGTCAACCATTTAATTTTTCAAATATGATTTTGGAGGGGATTGCTAAAAGTGTTAAAGAGTCTGGTTCTTATTTGCTTTATCCAAGATTTCTCCAGCTCTTTATTGTTGACCAACTTACTGAGTTTAGATCTCATGCTGGCTATTATGAAGCTCCAAAATTGGTTTCAAAAACTTTCACTCTCTTGGTTAAGCATGGAATAAGTTTTTCAGGCACACATACAAATCTTACACCTTATATGGTGCAACTTGTGCAAACTGTTCAGGGTGAAGGATCAGGAAATCCCACTGATTCCCATCACACACCCAATTTTTCTGCATCTGCTACACAACCCAAAATACACTATACCCGTAGGAAAACCAAAAAAAACACTGATCTACCTCAGGATAGTGTTAGTATGGCTGTACCAGATGAGGCTGTCCTAGTTGACGGAGGGGACATGTTGGTGAGGGCTGTCACTACTGCTTCTAGCTTAGCAGCAGAGCAGGATAGTGATAACATAAATAAGACCCAATCCAAGGCAACATCTAGAGAAAAGGATTCTTTTGAATCTACTTCTCAGGATGGTAATCCTAGCTAAATGGAAAATATAGGGGGCTCAGATGATCAAACTAGATTTGATACTGAGTTTATGTCCCAAGATTCACCTCTCGGACCAGGTTACACAGGTCGAAGTGATGAGGACAGGCCAGTGACCAATGAATTGACAGAAAGTCTTGTACATAATGACAATGTCCATGATTCACCTCTTGGACCAGGTAACACAGGTCGAAGTGATGAGACTACTATGCAACTCATTAAGGAATTGATGGTTACTTGTACCAATTTGGGGTTGAAGTGTACTACTTTGGAAGATAAGGTTCTTACTCTGTCTACAGCTGTTGCAAGTCAAGGCAAGATAATCACAACATTGAAGAAACAGATTAAGAAATTGAAGAAATCAAAAACTTCAACCTCATTGAAAAGGCTAAAGAAGGTGGGCAATTCTCAAGTTATTAGTTCACCTGAACTCTCTACACATTTGGAAAAGGATGATGCCTCCAAACAGGGGAGGAATGAAAATGTAATGGGTTCAGGGGAGGCAAATTTGAAGAGGGTTGAAAGTGCTCATGTTATGAATAAAGAAATGGCTTCAGGGGAGGTTCTAGTGATTAGAGACATGGATGTGGAAAGTCCTGAGGATGCTGAGAATTTTGTGGTTGCTGATCAATCAGGGAATGAGGTTGTAATGGAAAAAGTGATTGCTACTCAAGAAAAGGTGGTGGAAAAACTCAAGACTTTGGAGCCTGTGCATTTAGTAAAGGCAACAGGGTTGATGGGTGAAGCTTTAAAGACTTTGGGGGATTCAATGGTGAAAGAGCTTGAAAATGCTGCTATTGCTGATAAGACTAATGACTCTACTGTTGTTCATGATTCTACTGCTTAAGATCTTTCTGATCCTGCTGCTAGTGGAAAAATGAATTCTGCTGATGCACAAAAATCTGCTGCTGGGTCTAGTGATAATGCTGCTGCTGAAGCCATGGTTTGGCTAAGTAAGAAGATTTCAGAAGTTCCATGTGAATCATCTTCAGAACATACACCACTACCAACACCAGGACTACCACAACAACCTATAATAACAACCACATCATCTATACCAAGTTTACCTCTAAAAGGAGTTGTATTTAGAGAACCTGCTGCTCAACCAAAGAAGATAGTATCATCATCTACTGACAAAGGAAAGGGCAAGCAAGTTGCAGAACCTCAATGGATGTATAAGGGGTTTGACTACTCTGTACTACCTTTTCATTTGTGGCCTAAGGAACTACAACTTAAACATGACTCAGTTGTTGCCTTGAAAGAACAAGAGATGATTGATCAAG
This sequence comes from Artemisia argyi, assembly GCA_030686995.1. Taxonomy (NCBI): domain Eukaryota; kingdom Viridiplantae; phylum Streptophyta; class Magnoliopsida; order Asterales; family Asteraceae; genus Artemisia; species Artemisia argyi. Next base: position 12,205 of record JARVZY010001873.1, read on the forward strand.
AAGAACTACAGCTAGCTCAGAAAGAAAAGGAAAAGATTGAAAAGGAGACAGAAGATTTAAGGAGGTATGAGGAATGGGTGGATGAGAAGATAAGAATAGAGGCTGATATTGAACTTAACAAGATGATCAAGATTGAGGATAATGAAGATCCAACTTTTGATGTGAGATCTTGGGTAAGTAAGTTCATAGCTAAGAAAAAGAAAGAAGATGTTGCTACTAGAAAGAAGAAAAAGGTACTTAGAGGTCCAACTCCATTACAACAAAGAAAAGAGTATGAAAGATATCTGAAGAATATGAAAGGATGGAAATTGGTGCAGTTAAAACCTAAGTCTGATCAAGAGGTTTATGACTTGTATCAAGTGGCTAAAAGACAAACAGATACCTTTTATCCTATGGGTTGTGCTGAAGACCTTAAACATATTGCTCAAATGAATAAGAAGTTGGTACCTGAAAAAGTAGCTGAAGTAAAGCATGTTCAAGAAGCAGATGTTGTTAAGCAACTTGATGATGCAGTTAAGACTACTTCTTCTATGCAAAGTGTTAAAAGAAAAGGTGTGGTTCAAAAATCATTTACAAAGAAGAAGAGGAAAACAGGGGAAGAAAGTAGTTCTAAGCCAAAAGGGGATGAGTTCAAGAATGATTGTGATCATATTCCTCCTGAGCATTTAAAAGAACAACTGAAGGTTTACACTATGGTTGGCAAAATGGAAGATTCTGAAGTAGTTGATGCCAAACCAATAGGAATCAAATATCCTATTATCAAAGTAACTACAGGATATGATACTAACATTGGAGCATTTCATGATGTTGAGAGATCTGATGGTAACACTCACAGGTTTCTTAGATTTCAACAGATGCTACACTACTTTGATAGAGAAGATGTTGATGATTTGTGGATATTGTACAAAGCAAAGTTTGGAGCTGAGAAGTTTGATGGTAAAAAGTATGAGAAAGATCAAATTGATCATATCATAACTATGACTGATAATGTTCTGTGGAGAGCTCTAAAACTTATGTATGAACCTTCTATGGATGATTCTGAGTGGACAGAGATAGTACAATACAAAGTAAGAAAATGGAGACTCTTTCAAGATTCTGGAGTTCATATGCTGGAAATTGGACCAATTACTTTGTATATGCTAGCTGAGAAAGATTACCCAGTGGTAAGATACTGGAATACTATCAATCAGATGGTTAATGGTGATGGATTACTCAACTTGCAAAAAGATTATGCTACTGATGATCAAGCATTCAATTTGCTGTCAAAGTATAAGAAGATACTTGATCAACAGACATCTCAAGAATTGAGTGTTTGGAAGCATCCTCCTGGTGTTTAGATGAGCTTTGAAGAAATTTAATGATTTAGAAATAAATATTAAGTTTAGGGGAGGATTGTTGGGTTTTGAGTTCTGCTGCTAAGTGATACTGCTGCTATGATAAAACTGCTGCTAGAGTAAATGATTCTGCTGCTGATGACAAAGTGCTGCTGATGAAAATACTGCTGAAGGAAACTACTGCTGAAGAGATAAACATGTATTCGTAGTAGATAATTATAGAATAGATTGAATGTATATCTTATACGTCTAGAATATTCTTATCTTGATTAGAAAGTTATTGTAAACCTAGTAGGACTCCTTGGCCTATAAAAGGAGGATCCTAGGGTTAGAATAGGTACACATTGTTAAGTTTCGTTTACACTTCAAGGTTGTAAAACCCTAGCATTGTTGAGTGCTCGTATTAATAATATTGAAGTGTTGATAGAGAATTATTCTTCTTAAGTTAAGCTTTTACATTCCGCATTCAAGCTTAAGTGTTTACTTTCAGTCAACTTCTATATAAGATCGTTTGCTCAACTGGGATCAACACATTATACCGACTACAATATGAATAACAACTACCATGTCTATCAAGTAAAAATGATCTCTGAAGATGAAATAGTCATCAATGCCTTTAAAACTGATTTCATCATTAAGGTATTCCTACACGATTTACAAATAACATTTTCGTAATTCTTTAAATAATTTATATAAATTTGAAAATGTAAAATGTTGCATACTTATCATGCTTATTTTTTGTAGGAGCCTGTTAATGTTGATGAGATGAAAACTCCCGTGTTGTCTACTGTTAAGTTAAACAAACTTTCAAGTGGTGAAAATATCCCTTTCAACCTTGAAGCAACTCCTCCAACAGCTAAAGGGATACAAGATTCTGGTAAGGATACAGGGAGCTCTGGATGTGGTAAGCGTAACATAATTGATTTGGATGGATACGACGACTCTGAACAAGAAGCTAAGCGGTTATAGACCAAGGGTGATGTTGATTTGGTTGAAGTCAAGATAGAGCCCAAGGAGTAATCTCGTTGCTCCTGAATGCCGATTGGAATAGCATGATGGAGTATGTCAAGCAAGCTGATGAAACGATCCAACGACTACATGCAAGAGGATGCAAGATAACATATGGTTATATGGTTGACCATAATGTGAGCGACGATGAAGAATAAGTTTCCTATGCATCCTCATGCTGCTATTTTGTTTAATCATAACGTTTTTGTTCTTTTTTAAGGTTTTTTTTGTATGATTGTCGTTTAAAAAACAAGCCCACCTAAAATTGGTTTTTGTTTTTCCTATTTTTGAAGTACTTTTCTTTTCGTAATAAGGTGGCTGTTTGCAGTTTATGGAAGCCATGGTTATCAGTAATGTCTTCTTATCGAACAAAGTTATAACATTTCTATTCTGTTCCACTCTCATTATTTTTGTGGACAAATATTTGTTTTTTTTTTTTTTTTTTTTGCAAGATTCAGTTTGACCACTAATTTTTATCGTATATAATGCAACTTAAATGTATGATAATGACAAATGCTTTATCACAATTTTACAATAATCTATTATAATGACAAATTCTTAAAACTAGCCGCCCATCGGGCAGGCCTTGAAGCTAGTTACATGTATAATTAACAATCATGTAGTTTTGTTACATTACACGTCTAATTAACATAGGTGGAGTCATGCAGTTGAGTATAACCAAAAAAAAAAAAAAAAAAAAAAAAAAAAAAAAACCAAGTTTTGGATCAAGGTATTTTTTTTTGGCTTAGTTAGGCAATTTTCTCTACATTTTATTTATCCCCGTATCGATTTTCTAAATTTGGATATCTTAAAAAAAGGCTTCTAACCGCATCAACCACATATAAAGCAAAAATCTTGTACCTTTTCTTTCTCATTTAATTAACATATCTTGCGTTAATTGATCATTACAAGCATCATTCCACCTCTCTCTTTTCATAAGTCATCTCCACTTTCTCAAAAATCATATTCAACTCACAAAAAGAAGAAAAAGAAAAAAAAAAAAAAAAAGAATAAGAAAACTCTACATAATAATCGCATTTGTGTTCTTAAAATTCTATCTCAAAGGAGTCAAAATTTGATCAATCTCATCCTCAAACTCTCATACCTCCAAGGGCTTCAAACACACTTGAACCCCATATTTAGGCTTTATTGTTAGAACGATAACTGGTGCATGTCTATAATTATCTGATGTTGTAAAAGTGAACTTGGATATTAACATAGCCAAAATAATCTTTGCTTCCATTAAAGCGAAAGACTGGCCAACGCAATTGCGTGGGCCAGCAGCAAAGGGCATAAAATGGCGTCCTTGAGAAGTCAACTTGGAGGCAAACCTACTAGGGTTGAATTCATTTACGTCTTCGCCCCATATCTCCTCACTATGGTGTATTGCGAGTACCGGGATCCATATTGATAACCCTTTCGGAATGTGGAGGTCCCCAAGTTTTATATCTTCAAATGCCATTCTAGGCAACACAGTTGCAGGAGGATATAGTCGTAAAGATTCATTGATTACCATGTTTAGCTGCATCAGTTACAATCAAATATTAGATATTTTTAGATTCAACAAGGAGAATCTATAAACAAGTTTGAGCAGAACAATAATGTACTTATTAAATAAAACAATATAGTTACAAAATCACTAGAGTTAAGGATAAAAATAATTTAATTAATTTTTAAAGAACTGTGCATGAGTAACACGAGCATATTTTATTTACAATAGTTTTCAGTGTAAATTTCAGCGCATTTAATTATTATAGGAGTCCAATACATACAAGTCAATGTTCAAAAAAAAATTAAAAAATAAAATAAAAAATACATACACGTCAAACTATCATTTCTTGAATTCAAAAATTCATTACAAAAATTGAACCATCAGTCAAAAAAATCTCTTGAAATTTTAGCAGACATCCGTCAATACTCTGATAAATCGATTTTGAATAGATTAAATCACTTAAACAAAATATTAATTAACAGTTAGTTTGAAGATAATAAATCCTCTGTGGATTAATATAGACCAAAAAGATACTATAATAGTTTATTGAAATTATATTCTTTTCTATTTTAGCAACAATTGCATACTTTTTACTTCATCTAAGTCATCTTAGTTCACGTCCCATCATTGATATTTTAATTTCTTTTCTTCATGTATCGTCTTTTCCACTTAAAAATGAATACAAGTTTGTCCGATAAACTGACTTGAAACATTACTTTTGAAATTTGATTGACAATAACTATTTACATATATAAGTATTGAAAGTTTATGACATACCAGGGAGAGTTTAGAGAGATGTTCGACAGAGGGCGAACCACCATTGCATACTTGTCGAACCTCAGCACGAACTTTGTCTTGCCAAGATGGGTTGCTGGCTAATAACATAATGGTCCATGTGAGCAATAGTGCAGTGGTTTCATGTCCAGCAAAGAAAAACGTCTTGCATTCATCCATTATTATTTGCAAATTTAAGCTGAATCCATTCCCCTCTCTTTTGTTTTGCATTTCATTGAGCAACATCCCTAATAAATCATTCCCATATGAACTACTTCGCCCAATCTCTACACAATCTGTGCGACTTTGTATTATTTCCATCAACAAACGCTCGACCTCCATTTTCAAAGACTTGATCTCTCTGTTATACTTGCTCGGAAGAAATCTATACAAAAAGTTATAACTTATTTGTTTCATACTTTCTTGTATGTATTGCTTATGAGTTGTTTAAAAAACATGTAAATAAAAGTTAGAGTATACAGAGTAATGGTTTTCTTTATCTTGAACAATATTATTGGGAAATTTCTTAAGGCTGGTTTAACCAATTTATAAAAGATAAAATTAGTCTTTCGTTGATGGCACAATGTTATTGTGTTTCTTTTGTCTATGGACAACAATTCACGACTTCTGGGAAGGCATAAGTGTCGGCTAGAGAAATATGTGAAAGGAGATAGAGAAATTTTTACCGGCTTCCGGGAAGGCATAAGTGTCGGCTAGCTTGAGCACATAATTGTTGCAAGACTGTTAACAAATGGAAAATTTGCTTCCCCTTTTTGTAGCTTTTATCGAATTCAGTTCTGGATATGATGTCGGCCGTGAGTTGAGCCATGTACTCACCAATCTCAAATTCAGCTTGTCCTATGGCCAACTCTTTTTCCATTGATTGTATCAGTTCCTTGGTGCATTCCACCATGTAACCAGCATAGATCTACGAAAATAACTTAACGTGTCAAACTCTGATTTTTGAGCTTAAACAGAAACGTAGGTATGCATATGTGTATGTATGTACGTACCTTGAGTTTATCTCTCATGAATGCAGGTGCGACGATGTGACGTTGGTGGTGCCAATCATCCCCGTTTGCCATTAAGAGTCCACGGCCAATGAAATGCTTACATCCTTGTTGCTGAAGCCATGATTTTCCTGAACTAGTGCTGTGCTTTAATAAAAGCTCTTTGATCAGTTCAGTCTCCATCAAGCACATCCGGGGCTCCGTTCCATTCCAGTATATAAATCTTTTTCCTGCATATACATTTTCATTCAAATCATTAATCGCAATATCATATTTGGAACCCACTATGGAATGATTCATTAAAAACTGTATCGTTATCTTTTCCTTTTTCACACCTATAATTATATCTTACCATATTTAATTTTAAATTATGGAGGCCATGAATTCAATGCTATCAAGAACCTTTATTTTATATTTGGGGATAGCTTTGCTATAATTTTTGTAGTCAATTATCTACAATCCTTTACCAAAATAAATAAAAAAATGAATTAGGGACCATAGAAAGAAGTCAAGGACCCGTAGAAGGACTCGGGAACCCACAATTTGTAACACAAATTGTAAAGCATTAGCTACAATGCAATTGTAGCTAATATATTCCCTTTATATTTTCTTACAATTAGATCAACCGTATGAAACACTTTAGTACAACACGTCATACAAGCGCTTTATACTGGTTACCGGTTTCCTTTATTATTTTGAAAAGCTGAGGATTTAATCCAAGAACCTTCTTTTGGATTGAATTTTATAAACAAGTAAAACAGGTGACCTAATCTTCATATCAGCAATATCTTGCCATCAGGGTACATGTTAGTACCGTAAATTTTTGACCAAAGGACGAGGTGTGGTAAGAGGCGTGGGACGATGTCATGATCAATGGATGGCATGTCAAAGGATGTCGATTTTGAGACGAGAGATGCGATATCCAAGAGGTTCCCAATGAGCAACCGGGGTTTGGGGCCACGGACTCCTTGCCTAGCCATGATGTTCTTGATACGTATGGGTGTAAATATGTAACAAGCAAGAGTTTGATAGGTAATCTTGATGAATAGATAAATGCATACAAGTAAACAAGCGCATAAGACAACACCCATTGTGCTCATCTATGTTTTGAGAGAGAGATAAGTTTGAGAATGAGAAGGGTCATGAAGGCAATTTATAGTGATACCTCCCGTCAAGGA
>JARVZY010001874.1:0-47500 GCA_030686995.1 Artemisia argyi
TTGCTAAGCTTCCTCCTCCCACTGCTGTCAAAGGTGTTCGGAGTTTCCTGGGTCATGCCGACTTCTATCGTAGATTCATTCAAGATTTCTCGAAGATAGCTAGGCCTATGACCCGACTTTTTGAAAAAGAGACTCCATTTGTCTTTTCCGATGAGTGCAACGAAGCTTTTCAAAATCTCAAGAAAAAGCTTACCGAGGCACCCATTCTAGTTGCCCCCGATTGGGACCTACCTTTCGAACTTATGTGTGATGCAAGTGACTTTGCAATAGGTGCGGTCTTGGGGCAACGAAAAACCAAACATTTTCAGCCGATTCATTATGCAAGCAAAACCTTGACCGAAGCTCAAGCTCATTACACCACAACGGAAAAAGAATTAATAGTCGTGGTGTATGCGTTTGAGAAGTTTCGGCCATATTTGATCTTGACTAAATGCATAGTGTACACGGATCACTCGGCTCTAAAATATCTCTTTGCCATGCAAGACGCAAAGTCGAGATTGCTCCGTTGGGTTCTCCTCCTACAAGAATTTGATATCATCATTCGTGATAAAAAGGGAGCCGAGAACCTCGCTGCTGACCATCTTTCCTGATTGGAGAATCCTCATCAAGGTGTTCTCGAGAAAAAGGAAATCAATGAAACATTTCCTCTCGAGACACTTAATGTGATTTCCTCTCGTGGCGATTCTAGTATGGTTTGCCGACTTTGCAAACTACCATGCGGGGAACTTCGTTGTTAAAGGGATGTAGTCCCACCAATAGAGCAAGTTTTTCAAAGATGTTAATCACTACTTTCGGGACGATCCCTATCTGTTTAAAATTTGTGCGGATCAGGTTATTCGAAGGTGTGTTCATGGCCAAGAAGCCATGAAAATCCTTAAGGCCTGTCATAATGGACCCACCGGGGGACATCATGGCCCGAACTACACCGCTCGAAAAGTATTTGAGTCCGGTTTTTATTGGCCCTCCATTTACAAAGACGCCCATGACCTAGTCAAATCTTGCGACTCGTGTCAACGTCAAGGAAAGATCACACAAAGGGATGAAATGCCACAAAACGTCATCCAAGTTTGTGAGATCTTTGATGTTTGGGGCATAGACTTTATGGGGCCGTTCCCGTCTTCACGAGGGAACAAGTACATACTCGTGGCCGTTGACTACTTGTCAAAATGGGTCGAAGCAAAAGTTCTCCCAACCAACGATGCCCGAGTAGTTGTAAAGTTTTTGAAATCGCTCTTCTCTAGGTTTGGAACTCCCCACGCTATCATTAGTGATCGCGGTACTCACTTTTGCAACGAACAATTTGCAAAAGTCATGCTCAAGTATGGTGTCACTCACCGACTTGCCACCGCTTATCACCCACAAACAAGTGGGCAAGTGGAGGTTTCAAACCGTGGTTTGAAAAGGATTCTCGAAAGAACCGTAGGCGAAAACCGTCCCTCTTGGTCGGATAAATTAGATGACGCTCTATGGGCTTTTTGCACGGCTTATAAAACACCCATCGGGTGTACTCCTTATAAGCTCGTGTATGGAAAAGCTTGTCATCTACCGATTGAGCTCGAGCACAAGGCTTATTGGGCTTTGAAGAATGCCAATTTTGATCTTAAGTCTGCGGGTGATCACAGGAAAGTTCAACTCAATGAACTCAATGAACTTCATGATCAAGCTTACGAAAACTCTTTAATCTATAAGGAGAAAACAAAAAAGATCCATGGCTCCAAAATTAAGAACCGAGTTTTCAACATTGGTGATCGAGTCCTTCTTTTTAACTCTCGATTAAAGATCTTTTCGGGTAAGCTTAAAACCCGCTGGACTGGACATTTCACCATTGCCAAAGTTTATCCTTATGGTACCGTCGAGTTATCTCAAGACGACGGTCCAAATTTCAAAGTAAATGGGCATCGGTTGAAACACTATTTTGGAGGGGACATACCACCCATTGTCCCGGACCTCCAAACTTTCCCCATGGACCAATGAATTCGGGGATCGAGTCAAGCTAGCGACTCGATAAACAAAAACAGGAGCAACAACATGGGTTTTCACCCGTGTATCTGATTTCCTTCTACTTTCTAACACCCTAGTGTTGGGGAGTGGCCACCCCCTGCAGCTATTTGAGATGTATATACCTTCAAAAAAAAATGTGTGTTTGTACAAATAAAGTGAAAAATGCAAAACGACGTTCCCACAGTTAGCTTTTAATATTCTCGTCTTTCATTCAAAATTTCGGTATAATAGCTGGGACTTTGAATATTGAGGACAATATTCAATTCTAAGTGTGGGGGAGGGGAAAATTCTAGCGTATTTTATCAAATTATACCGTCTAGTACCCCCGTTTTTTGGCCAAAATTTTAAAATTTCTTTTCACTTTATTTCAAAATTTTTTGTGGTTATCAATTCGCCGTGTCCAAACGATAAAAGGATTGGCTAATCCAGGAGCAAACGGCTCTCGGTAAAGATAGCTCAAACCCGTTGAAAAACTTGTATATAAATCTTGAAAACAAAGTCTTTTGGAGAGGAAATAACCAAGAACAAGATAGCACCAATGGGCCTTCATCTTTATTACACATCTTGGACTAGAAAAATCTAAGTAATGGTGTGTTCGGGTTGCTTATACACGTTCAAATAAGAGGGAGAGCGAACAAGAGAGATGAAATGTTGGGTGATAAGAACTATGTGTTAGTTTAGAGTATATATTTGTAAGACTAGGAGTGTTTAACACTTGTCCTTGTATTGTACAATGGTTTGTGTGTTTGGTTGCATGACAAAAAAGAGGGGAGGGAGGTGAGTGGTAGTTTTGATTTTATTTGGTGATAAGAGTGTTTTATGTTGTGTATTTTGCTCCTGCTAATTAAAACGTGAAGTTTGTAAGACGCGTAACGTAAAACCGGGGTACTTATAAAATTCAAAACTTTTAAAAATGTTAAAACATGTTATCATAACCTATTTAAGTATTTAAGATGAGTCATGGGTTTATCGGAGTGTTGAAACATCGTTAAAACTGAAACCATGAGTTGAAAACGCATTTGGTGGCATCGGTTCTTGGTAAAAGTGACGTAAACTATAAAAATGACACGACAAGTATAAAACTTATTTGTAAACATAAAAATAGGTTAAAATTTCTTAGAATATGTAAAATTATCATAGTATAGGGTTGGTTCACTTTGTTAAAACTTTAAACCATAAATTTAAATCGCGTAAAACTTAAAAGGTACAAAGTTTACGTATAAATGGAAAAAGTGAAAATTGACTTTTAAAATAGGATTGTAAGGAAACAAAAATGCATAAAAAGTGTAGAGTAGACATATTATAGTAGTGGTTGAATAAATTGAACGTGTTATGACGTACGCGGATAACTTCCGACGAAGTTAATTAGTTAAAAATAGAATAGTTAAATAGTAAACTCTTAAAATAAATGACATGAAATTTTAGAAATGTCACAAACTGCTTGTACAGATACCAGATACTTAGGTTTTTATATCTCATTATTTGAAAATAAAGGAGTCCCAATATTTGTAAACAAGAGCGTATAAATTCTTAACCTATTTGACTTATAACTTTCTCATTAAAATGTAGGAACATCCTAATTCATTTTAAGAGGATAGTCATCATAAATCATCCTTAAGTAGTATCGGTGGAAAATGAAGAGAGTGTTACCATATTTAAGGATATATGGTAAGGGAAAATTTTAGAGACAAGTTTCAACTGAGATGACAACTAGTTCTCATCTCGGTGGAGACAAGTTTTAGATACGGTAGAGGAATATTCTAGTCAAGGTAGAGACAAGTTCTAGTCATGATAGAGACAAGTTCTAATCTTGCTAGAGACAAATTCTAGTCATGTTAGATACTAGTTCTAGTCATGATAGAGACAAGTTCTAGTCATGATAGAGACAAGTTTTAGTTATGATAGAGACAAGTTCTAAAGTTCAATGGTTTAGCAACTTGTCACATGGTAAATTCCCATGTTAAGACTAGAATGACGGACGTAGAAGATCTCATTTTTTTGCAATTTCTTGAAAAGCGAGATTTAATATCATTGTCGAATATAATGAGGATTAAAATTCGATGTAAATATTCTTACAAGTTCTAACTAATAGAAACTTGTGTTATGACGAGAAATACAAGTTCTAGTTAATAGAACATTGCATGATGAGGTTGGGTGATAACACGTAAATTATACATGTTTTTAGGTGCGTTTTATGCATCATAATTGGTCATATTTGTACGTATTTGTTACTTAATCATGGAAAAGTGTTTGTACAAGCAAATGTAGCCAAAAACAGGAAAAAGTGACGAAAAGATGAAGAAATGAAGTGAATGAGCACAATTGGAGATTTTCAAAAAGGAATCGAGTTAAGAATCACACAAGGACTCAAGGATTTGATAGATTCAAGATTTCTAAATTCATATGTCAAGATAATATCAAGTTCTATAGAAGGAATTAGCATCAAAGTGTAGGAGAAAGCATGCGACAAAGAAAAATTAATAAAAAGTCAAGAAATGGTTACAGGTTCAATCCAACCGATCGGTTGGAGCCCGTAACCGATCTGGTTGGAATTGACTAGAAGATCCAACCGATCAGTTGGATGAAATACCGATTGGTTGGAAGGTGACTGTTTTGACAAGATTGCATTTAATGGCGTTTTTACTCCTTATTATCATGGATGGCTGATCATTTCTCACTAATAACTTCTTGGGAATGTTTTTACTTGAGAATTAAGTGACTTAGAGACTATTTAATCACATCTAAGCTTACAACCAAGTAGTACCACAAAATCCTAAGTAATAACTTACACCAAGTTATTACTATCTTAATATTTTCTTACCCAAAAAGTTGCTACAGCAGTAAAATCTTCCAGGGAAGCTTTGAGTTAAAGTCTCAATAGCTTGGTTGAGTATGTGGAGTTGTTTATTGTAATTGGTAGTCGATTGGAGGCGTGTGTTTACCATAGTTCCACGGTTTTAGTTCTTGTAATTCTCAAGCTAGGTACACCTTGTTATTTACAATGAAATCTTGTTACTTTCAATATAATGAATGTTTTGTTTACTACTTGTGTTTTAATATAATTGATATGGGGTAATTTGGTATATACTTGTGTGAATGATGTAATTAGTTATGGAGTATTCTTTTCTTTAAAAAGGTGATGCATGAAAATTCTTCTTAATTTATGAGTTTATTGCGATAATATCTAATCTTGCTTAATTTGTTGATAAAAACATCTTTGGGGAATATTGGCCGAAAGGGTTTTCTAAATGTTTTTGTTCCAAAAAGTTATTGCACGAATTAGTATGGGATATGGTGTGTGACAAGCATCATGTTTACTCTTTAAAATGGATTTGAGAAGATTTCATCACGAAATTAGGCCGAAAGGATTCGTAGGAATTCATAAGTAAAGAATTGCTTTTAAACAACATTGTGTTAATGGAATTATTATTCTAGTTGTCTTAGGCCGAAAGGAAGTAACTGGATGATTGAATTCTAGTAATGATTTAGCATGATAAACACCATTGATTGTTAGTCATTCATATAAAAGTTGTGCATCACAACAAGTTTACACCAAGCTTAACATGAATACTCCAAATAATTGATTGTGGCATTTCACACAAGTATATGTTTTAGTTAATATTGTTTCTTGAAAACTTGAATTTTCGATAATTAGGATTGACAACCCTTTTTAATACAAACTAGTTTATAAAACTTTAATCACCAAATCCCTTGGGATGATCTCGACATACCCACCTTTATTAGAAGGGACAAGTATACTTACTCGTATGTGTTAAATAGTTAATCGGATAAGCGTGTTTATAAATTTTAAAATTGTACACACCGTGTAAAACCCTAAAATTCAAATACATAATTTACGTATAATTTTTATTTTTTCCCTAAACTTTGTAATAAGTTAATTAAACCTTACACTATATATTTTGTGCCATAATTATATCAAACTAAGCTAACCTAAGTTTTATCTAAAATAAATATTTGCACATCTATACAAATTTTTCTAATTTTGGCTACCTATCACACATTCAATACTAAGTTGTAACCACCGAAAATTTATGTAAATCGCCCATGATTCTCGGCTGTTTTTAAACACAAACATAACCAATCCATAATTTCCGAATCAAACCCATTTAAGACCTTTTAATACTATCCAAATTAGTACCACTACTACACAATAGCCTATAAACACCCCCTCATGGAGACCGGTTATGAAAAAACCTATCTCTCTAGTATAAAAAGTAGGGGCATGGAAGCAATAGAGACCCATCATGTCGAAAGAACCGGTGTCTATAGTATAAAACACATAGAAACCGATTTTGTTGGAAAAAACCACTCACTATATGCAATCAAAGAGACATGATTCATTGACTAGACCGGTCTTTCTGTTTGTTTTGTTTTTATCAAAGACTCAGATTGTTGTATTAAATTGGTCTATGTACTTAAACGACTTGTGATCAACGTATTTCTCCTATTCTTCAACCAAACTTCAATTTACCTTTGTCCATGCATTATGTAAGCATAACAACCAAAATCATTTATATAGACAAGAGTAAATTATGTGGATGGTCCTAGTGGTTTGCCCAAAGTTTCACCACAGTCCCTAAAAGTTTAAAGTTGCATGAACAGTCTCTATCTTTGCAAAAAATAGCACTTATGGTCTTTCTTTTAGCTGGTGTTAAGTGAGTTTTGTTATCATTTACACGTTAGCCCTTTTGTTTAAAGACTGTTGCATCATTTATCCTTTATAATAACGGCCGTTTATAATTTAAAGTTTTTCGACTTTAGGTACGTTTTCATACGTTTTCGTCCATTTTTATACGTTTTATCCGTTTACCTCCGTTTTTATCCATTTTCGTCTGTTTTTATACGCTTCATACATTTTTATCCATGTTATAGGCTTTCGCACATTTTCTGACGGTTTCTTACACTTTCATAGATTTTTGTCAGTTTTATACGTTTTTCTTACGTTTTATCCGTTTTTATACGTTTTCAAACATTTTTCCTTTTATATACGTTTTTATCTGTTTTTATACGTTTTCGTCCGTTTTATACGTTTTCATACTTTTTGATAAATTTTCATCCGTTTTTATCTGTTTTCGTCCGTTTTTATACGTTTTCGTGTGTTTTCAAATGTTTATATCCGTTTTCATCCATTTATCTGTTTTTCTCTGTTTATATATCCGTTTTAGTCCGTTTATATCCGTTTTCGTATGTTTATATTCGTTTTTGTTTGTTTATATCTGTTTTCGATTGTTTAAAAACGTATAAAAATTGACGAAAAGAAATACAAACGGATGAACATGTATAAAAACGGATATAAACATATGAGAACATATTAAAACATAAGAAAACATAAAAAATGGGGAAAAAGTATGAAAATGTAAGAGAGAGTATAAAAACAGATAAAAACGTATGAGAATGTAACAATGGGGGAAAACGTAAGAAAACGGGCGAAAATGTATAAAAAGGGGTAAAAACGTATGAAATCGTATAAAATCGGATAAAAGGGGCAAAAACATATGAAAACAATGAAAGCGTATAAAAATGGATTGAAATGTATAAAACGGATGAAAACGTATAAAAATGGATGAATATGTCTAAAAACGGACGAAAACGTATGAGAATTTAAGAAAACGTATAAAAATGGATAAAAACGTATGATAATGTGAGAAAACGTATATAAAAACGGATGAAAACGTATAAAACGGACGAAAACGTATGAAAATATAAGAAAACATACAAAAATGGATGAAAACATATTAAAATGGACAAAAATATATGAGGATGTAAGAAAACGTAAGAAAACATATAAAACCGGATAAAAACGTATGAAAACGTAAAAAAAATGGATGAAAACGTATAAAAACGAACGAAAACATATAAAAATGGATGGAACTTATTAAAACAGACGAAAATGGATAAAACGTAAGAAAAAATATAAAACGGATGAAAACGGGCAAAACAGATAAAACGTATAAAAACATTCCTAAAGTGGAAAAACTTTTATTTATTAAACATGTCAGGTTCGGGTTGGTTATTGGTTTCGCTTCGTGTTCTGGTTGACCTATGTAACTCGTTTATTAAACAGGTCAGGTTCGGGTTGGTTATAAGTTAAACCGGTCGACCCGCCAACCCATTTAAGATTTTTTTTTCAAACGTTGAAAAATTATATATACTTTATTATACGGGTTAAATGGGTTAAAAGGGTCAACCCACAAAACCGTTTAATCTATTTAGCCCGTTTAATGTGCCAACTTGTTTAGATAAATGGGTTAAATAGGTCGGGTTCGAGTTATGTGTAAATAGGTTAAGATTTACATGGCTAACCCGATTATATAAACGGGTCACATTCGGGTATCACCACGAACCTACTAACCCGAACCCTCCAAACCTAATTGCCGCCGCTAAATTTTTTTCCAGTCTAAAATAATTGGCGCACTTCATATTCCCAAATTCATTAACTACCTAATTCTCCGATCTTTACGTCTATTCGCCATAACCAACTCCCAAGTTGAGTTTTTCTTATTACTAGATTCTCAAAGGTAAACCTGATTCTTAGTTTTTTTTAATGGTAATTTATGTGATTTTTTGAATTAGGGTTTATATATGGTGTCTCCACTATAATTATGCTTTTCGACAAGGGATTGGAATTGGTAGCATATAGTTCGTGATATAAAATTCATTAAAGGGAACACTGACCGCACGTGCAATGGGGTGTTTGTGCAATCGGGTGTTGGGATGTGTGTATACAGTGATTACTATATATGGCTTGCACTCGTGGTAATCGGTTTCGAGAATTTGTTAACAGTAATTTGGATCTTGGTTATATCTTGTGATATTTTAGTTTCAACATATTGAAATTAGTAAGCATGTCAACAGTTATAAGAGAGTCTTTTACTTTTATGAATTGATTATATGATAATTAAAATATGAAAGTATAACAGTTAGTACATTTAGAAAATTATAAGTATGGCATATGAAACAGCAGACTTTCTTACACGCTGTAGATATCGTGCGAGCCACACATGATTGAAGTTTGGTTCTCTCATTTAAATTTTTGATAGGCTGAACCAATTAGTAATGTTTTGAAAGTTTTAAGGATGTTTTTACTCAAACTACAAAGCAAGTTTATTGAAGTCCATTTGTTTGCTTAGGCTCACCAGAATAATGATTTAGCTAATCTGTAGCTCTTACTTTAAGCTTTATCAACATGTTCTAATTTTGTTAATTCAAACCCACTATAGTTAAATCATATTGAATGGGTTTCTAATATGTTGATATTTAGCGTACAAATTAAATTAATTCACTTATCACTTATGGACTACTATGAAGCATGAAAAAGATACTCAACTTTGTACTGTTACAATTGTGTACTACTACTATCTTTCTTAATGCTAGGTCATATTAAGAAGGTATGACTGTTGGTGGAAACTTTTTTAGTTAAAGTTTTAAATTAATAGAAATTGATCAATGAGACATTGAGTTTATAAACTAATTTTTGCATGTATATTGCAGGTCATGTGGAGGATTGACTCTTCCCAAACCAACCAGTCAATCGGGTGCAGTTGATAGGCCCACCTGGGAGAGAAAAGTCAAGTGTTTATAATCCGTGGAAGTACAGGGAAATCCCCGGGTCGTTAAGTCCCAACTAGATTGAAATTGTATTTTGAACGTTTATGGGAATAAGTGGCACTGAGGACAGTAACCAAGATGATTGGGGAATGATTACACTACTGATTGCTTGGTATTTGAACAATTTGGAATAATATTAACAATCACAGAGATACAGATATAATTACAGATACACAAAATGGAAAATCAGATTACAGATAGAGAAAAGTAGGGTTTAACAATTTTACAACTACAGGGGGTGCAAGTGAAACTTTTTCAAACTTAAAATAAAAAGAAATTTTAAAATGAAAATGAAATTATTTAAATGATTAATTTAATATTTAAATACTAATTAATTAATTAAAACTATTTAAAAAGAGATTTAAATCTAATTTAAAGTAAACTAAAAATGATAAAGATTACAAACTAAACTAAAAACTTGAAAAAATATTTTCTAAACCTTTAAAAGAACTTGAAGAAAAGTATAAAAATTAAAAAGAAATATTTTTGTCTTTTTATGAGTTTTCTTTTAATTAATTACTAATTATATTAATTAAACTAGCTAACCTATTTTAAATTACTAATAATACAAAAATGATTTAGAAAATTATATAAAAATTTATAAAACTAATTAACCATCACAGGAATCCTAAAAAATTATAAAAAGTTGGTTTTATGTATTTTTAAACTAATTTACTAATTATTATTCTAATTATTAATTAATTACCAATTAAACTATTTATATTATAAAAAATAGAGAATGAACAATAGAAATTTTAGAAAAATTCCTAAAATTTTTTAACTTATATAAAAACTAGAAAAATTATAAAAACTAGGTGTTACTTAATAAAATCTAATTTTGCGATTTAATACTTTAACATTAATTAATAATTAATTAAAATAATATTAATTCTAAATATCAATAAATGACAAAAGAAAAATCTGGAAAAATTTATAAAAGTACTTTAATATAAAAGAGATTTAATAAAAATATAAAAATGCAATAGTGCTTATAAATAAGTTGAAAAGAAAATTAAAAAGATAATTTCTATTAAATAGAAGCTATCACTAATATTAAATTTGGCTTTTTCTAATTTTTTTCTTTTACAAAACTAATTTACTACTAAAACAAGCAACTTTTACAAAGGAACTTATGTTGTAGCTTATTAATAAGCTGTGTGTATTCCAAAATGCTTAACAGTTGAGGTTTTAGCTTATTAGGATTTGTGGTTGCTTCAATAAGTTACAATAAAAAGCCACATATCAAAAATAAGCAATCTAATAATGATAATGACTGGAAATAAGCACAATGGAACCAAATAAGCACACACAATAAGCCAGGAATACCAAATAAGCAATTGCAAATGACCTCAGGCCAAACTAGGCACCTTTAGACCTCTGTGGGGTCCACAGAGGTAAGAGGGGGTCCAAATTGAACCTTGACCTTCCAAGTTGACCTGGTCAACTCTCAAGTAAGCCAATAAGGTAGGCTTATGGCTTATTAATGAAGTCTTGGTGGGGCTTGGAAGTTAGGGTTAAACACTGAGTACTCAGTGTACTCACGCAAATGGGACAAAGTTTAGGGTGATTGCAGCCCTATCTAATAAGCTAGAAAAGAGCAAATAAGCACAGAACCTTAGAGATGGGCTTATGGGGTTTTCAAAAAGCCAAGAAACTTAAGGTGGGGCCCAATATTGAAGTCTGTGCAAGCTTATGAAAATTGGTGATTATCCTGTGCACAGGGTAGGTTCTTCCCCTGCAGGTCAAAATAAGCTAGTGTATAAGCTACAATAAGGATCCCAAATTTAAGCTGAACACAGATTATTGAAGCTTAGGTGATATATTTTAACCTCTGAAAGTTTGAAGGCCTGAATAAATTCACAAAATTCAAGAAAAATCCTTGAATATTTGGTTTTCTGCCTAAGTATTCAATTTTGACTTTTATAGATATTAAGCTAAGTTGATTGACCAAAGTGAAATTCTAACTTTATTTTCTGGTGGATTGTGTTATAATAAGCTATGTTAAGGCAAAATTAAGCTAAATCACTAACTTGTGAATGGTTATGGGGCATATGCTATTCTAAATCCAACACAGAATGGTATTAAGCCTAATTGAGTGGGATTTTGACTTTCTCGTGAATAAGGCTACGTTTTGAGTGTTGTTCTGAGTTAGTATAACACTAAGAAACTTGAATGAACAAGAAACATCAACAATAGACGGCCTAATCACAGAGAAACAGGCTAATCCAAACACTACCTTTTTTTGACTGTTTCTCTAAGTTTCTGAGTATGAGACCTATTTTAACCAAACTAATGATCCATACACACTAATCAACTATATTAAAGATTAAATTAACAAGGGAAATGAAACAAAGAACATTAGAATACTAAATATGAAAAAGGGATGATCTTACAACTGCCTTCCAAGCTAGCTTCCAGTGAACCAGAACTAAGTACCACACCTATTAGCTTCCACAAGCTTCTAAACCAAAAGGCCATCCAATATGTGCACTGCTCCAGCCTTGATCACCATGGAACCTTGATTTTTGATTTTTTCTTTATTTTTCTTATTTTTTTGTATTTTTCTATTTTATAACCAATGCTGAGTTTTATGGTTTCTAATAGCTTATAAAAGCTATATGAGGAGCTTATATGAGCTTATGAGTCCATATTATCAACTAGAAACAACAATGAAGCTTATTGAGAAATTTGAAATAAAAGTAAACTTGCAATAACTGATAATTGAACTGAGAAACTGAAATTAAAACTGAAAATAACTTTGATTATCACTGAGAATCTTAGAATTACAACTTGAAAGCTTAAAGATACAATGGAAACTTGAAATTGACTAATACGATTTTTAAAAGAAACTAAGTTATTCTACACACATATCTCCTTGCATCTTCTTCCTTTTATACTTGAAAATTAGGGTTTGGGGACACCTTCTGAGCAAATCCCATCAATAATCTTGGCCGTTGGATGACTGAAACCAATCTCGTCCGTTTAAACTACTTTTGGCGCCAAAAGTAAAATAGATAGCTTGTGGCCGTTTCATTGCAATTAAAGAATTTTGGGAGCTTGTAGAGGTGGAGGGGATAAGGTTGGATAGTAAGGATTGAGTTGGGGGCAAGTTGGTTGAGTTGCAGCAGAAAACAGGGTGTGAGGTGAAAATGGAGAGTTGAGTGGTGGGGAAGCAGTAAATGCTTAGTGGGAGTGAAATGATGAGAGGGGATTAGGTGGAGTAGCCAAGTTGGGAGAGGTGAGGTGGTGGAAAACCACCTGGTTTTAGGTATGCAGGGGTGGAGGTGGAGGGTGAACAGTGTTGGCGGTTTTGGGATGTAACACCCCCAAAATATCGCAGCGGAAGACTGTGTCATTGGGGTGCTACTTCATAATACAAAGTGAAGATATAGAAAACGACCTCTAAATGAGACGTTTTGAAAAGTTACCATTCGATTAATAAATTCCTAGTTACAAACTTGAGTTCCATAATACAATACATAAGAGTTTTAAGACATATCGAATGGTAAAGATAAAAGCATAAGTCTTCAAAACATGCCAAGCGACTCTATGCTCCATGCAATAGCTATCACCTTATAGACCTGAGACAAACATGCTAAAGTGTCAACACAATGGTTGGTGAGTTCATAGAGTTTGTCTTAAAATAGTTGAAAAGCCTTAAAGAATGTTCACACAGCAAAGGCATTGTGAATCCACTCAGTTGCAAGTCCCGCCCATAACAACACTTGCAACCTGTGTGTTCACAACCCACTGCTAAATATATAGTATGAATAAGACATGTATAAGTTCATTAAAACAATTAAGCAATTAGTCGTGAGTCTCTACTTCATCTCCGAAGACCTCACTTGGGAGCCAATTCCCAAAGACAACTGGGAGCCAATTCCCAAAGATAACTACTAGCCACTAAATAGAATAACGCAATTAAGTATAACAAAGTCAAGTATAAACGTTTTGAGTATTTGTACAAGTAAGCAAGTAGTTGAGCATGTGTCTCCCCCAAAGAGTTAAAACAAGTATGAAAAGAGTAGGGGCTATGACTCACCTTAAGTAATGTAATGAGAAATGAAAGTGGTAGTTGAATCGCGAAAGTCTCTAAGAGCAGCCTATAATAGAATGTTGCGACTTAGGTTTGGAGTAACGTCTAAGAATACGAAGAATTGCCTATATATGTCTTGCATAATGTTCATGATATAGTACTTAGTATATAGTGTAAGTCTTTGAATATAAATGGTTTATGAAACATGTATAGGTTGTATATCTCTTACTACCGTTCGGGCCGACATAATTCAGAAGTCATGGAGTAAACGTTCGAGGAGCCAGGACACTTTAATTCGTAAATCCACAACTCATCTCGACGGCTTACTTAATGAACTCCTCACATGAGGCTCCCTACTATTGTAGTATTTGATAACATATATATAAGTTTTGATCCGAAAAGTTACATGTCCAATATTTGAATAAACTTAGGAAAGTTTATTTTTACATGAAGATTGTTATTAGGGTATGTTTCTTAAGTCTTGTATGACAATTACTTGTAAGATCTCATGGTTCTTTAGATGAAGTAGATTCAAATTGCATGTTTAAATTATCGCTAATTCTTTAGTTCTTGTTTTCGCCTAGGTAAGTTTATATGATCTTTAGTCATGGCTTCGCCGTGACCTTGGTCATTGTTCCATGGTCTTGAGACTCAACCTTGGCTTTAGCCATGGTTGTGATCTTGGCTTTAGGTCATTAGACCTCTTGGTCTTTTTAAACAATAACAATTATATAGTGACTTATATATATATATATATATATATATATATATATATATATATATATATATATATATATATATATATATATATATATAATATATATATATATATATATAATAGCTGTTAAGAAACTGAAGAAAATCTCATTCATTATTGGTTTTCTGGAGACGTGCCCTGACATTTTGAAGAAAACGTGATTCCGGACAACTTACGCGTTTCAACTTTTTCATGAAATGGACCAGAAGGGCCTCTTTTTGCGTGTTTTATGTTCTGTCATAGAAACATTTGGCAGATTTGCCGCAAAGTTTTGGTAATTTCAAATGGTCATAACTTTTGACTCGGGTACTCGTTTTGGGTGATTCAAATTGCTATGTTTTCCTTATTAAGTCCTCTTTAACATTAGGTAAGTTTCAAATATCATAAGTTAACATATATATATCATAACTTGTTTTACCAATTTTTATATATCATGAACATAATAACAAGACAATATATAGTAAGAATGAAATATAAATAGCATGAAAATGACATTTAGCAAGAAAGTATGTTAGGGTTTTGTTTACAACTTGAGGCTTTCTAAAAGAAAGGTAAGTAACTCGTAAGGTACGGACTTTGATAGACTTAAGCTTCACCCTACTTCACTTCAAGCAATCTTTCTACCCTTGTATTCTTGAAAGAGAGATTATGAAAGTTGAAGTGACTTGAGTGGATTCAAACTCAAGAGAATCACCAAAGTTTATAAGGTTTGGAAGTATTTTGATTACCTAAAACCAAGCTAGGGTTTCTATGTTGATGAAGTACTTGAATCTTGTTTGTAACTAGATGTAATTTAGTAAGTGTGAGATGGTTTTGGTGTGTGATGATGGACGGCACAAAGAGGGGAGGGGGGGGGGGGGCTTTTATAGGGTCTTAAGGAGGTTAGTTTCATTGACTTGTCAAACCTTGGAGACCAAGTTGTACACATGCATGCAATCTAAGGCCTCCTAGCATGAGATCAAGCCACATATGGGATGACTCCCCCCCCCTAAGTCGGTTCACAATACTTGGGGAGGAAGTGTTGGCTTTTGATGGTATTATCCTACTTATGTAGCTAGTTTTGACTCCGTAAATTGCTAACCGTAAGTTGTTAAGTCACGAAACGTAAAACCGGGTATCCTAAAAATATGAAACTTGAAAGAATGACTAAACTTATCAATATACTCCATAATAAAATATAAAATGAGTGGTAGGTTCTATTGGGTTGCTGAAACCCTGATAAAACTGGAAACACGAGTCTAAAACGCGTAATACGTAAAACGTACGAAAGTTGCGTAAAATTGAGAAAAGTAAAATGTAACTTTTATAATAGGATAATAATGACTTAAAATGACTTATAATGTCTAGGTTGGGCGCAGTCTAGTGTCGGTTGGTATTTAATGTCTTTAAACTTAAAACCGTAAGCCTAAAAATCAAGGAATGATTTATAAAATCAAGGAATGATTTTTGGTCAAAGGAGGAGGGAAAAATATGTTTACTTATTCCAAAAATGTGAAAACTCAAATCGTCTAAGAAATGCGGTGCAGGCATAGGCTAAGGTTACAGCTAAGTAAAAGTGCTTAAAAACGAAAATTCATGTTTTTCACGGCCGAGGTTTATTTGGTCATGTTTTTCTCAGTCATGATTTATTCTCAAATAAATCATGAGTGTATCAAACATTTTTCTGATACGGGGAAAATTAACGCGGTCGAGTTTTTTTGTACGTAGAATTTTTGAATGACGTTTTACTCTAAAACGTGTAATTCCTTAATAACTTTCACGAAAATGATCTGATGAGTGTCAAACTTTTAATTTTCTATGGAAATGATTTATCACTCGAGGTCATGAAACAAAAAAGTCAAATTTCGGGAAAATTTCGGGAATGAATAGTAAAAGTGAATAGTAAAAATGAATAGTAAAATTTTTGAGACTGGAAATTAATCTAAAAATGCGAATTGTTATAGTCTCTATCCCTTAAGGAAACTTCGCCCCGAAGTTTAGTGTATCTAGGTCTCTTATCTTAATAGCGGCATAATAAAGCTAGATTTTGAACTAGAATAGAATAATATGGTAGGATAAGGTACGTACCCGTTACGCATTGCGGGCTTCCTTAGCACCCAAATAGTATGCTCGACCCCGAGGTGGACTAACATTGTATCCACGGTTTGGGTTATTTTCTTCAAGCATTACTGCTAGAGTCGGGTTATCCAGCACTTGTCTCTGTGCCCTATTCAACTTAGGACAAGTATTTCGGAAGTGGTTTGGGTTGTTACACTCATGGAATGTCTTTTGGTTGTTTCCTATACTGTCCGCATTCGCCTGCCTTGTAACTGATTTACACTGACTTGCAAAATGGCCAGACTGCTTGCAATTATAACACACAGGGCATGGCTCAGACCTCTGATGATGATAAGCACATTTAGTACACTTAGGATGTGGACCCTCATACTTTCTCTGATTTGAAATAGTTGCCGCAAATCCTCTTGCTTTCTTATTATCAACCATTGTACCCATTTGCTCGCTCGATTCACCCGTTCCCTTCCTTTTGTCACTTTTCTTCAAAGTTCCATTCTTAACCATCTCATCTGTTAGGGTCCCTGCTCTCAATATTGCACTTTGAATTGTGGGAGGTTCGGTTGTTTTCACTGTCCCACGAATCTCAGGAACAAGGCCATAGATGTACCTCTCAATCCTTTTGGATTCAGGGGTAACCAGATGAGGAACTAGTTTAGCTAGTTCATGAAACTGATCTGTGTAGGTTGCATGACCAGCCCCTACCATAGAGTGATGCCAAAACTCGTCCTCTAGTTTTTGCATTTCATTACCTGGGCAGTATTCTTCCTTCAGTAGTCCCATAAAGTCGTCCCATGTCATGCCTACAGCTGCTTCTCTACTCCTTGCTTGAATCTGCATGTTCCACCATGTCAATGCCTTCTCTGATAGCAAGCATGCAGAATATTTCACACTCTGGTGGATTGCACAGTTACTGATGTCGATCACTGACTCCATCTTCTCGACCCATCGTGTATATGCCAATGCACCTCCTTTACCATTAAACTCAATTGGCTTGCATGACGTAAATTCCTTATACGTACATCCAGTCCTATGGTTGTTGTTGTTGTTGTTGTTATTACCAGTCCTTCCTCCATCATTTGTAGCGTCATTTATGCTTCCGTGGTTTCCCGAATTGTTCATGTGATTGCCAACTTGTGTGACTATAGTGGGAAGTAGGTTTTGAAGTTGTTGGGCAATAACGGTGGAGACATCTGGATTTCCACCATCGTTACTAGCGTTACTAGTGTCGTGAGCATCTCCTCTACCTCCACGTCTACCAGTTCTTCCACTATCATTACTAGGGTTACTAGTGTCGTGAGCAGCTCCTCTACCTCCACGTCCACCAGTTCTTCCACCCCTTGGTGTCGCACCACCTCGGCTAGTGCTACGAGTTACTCTCTTTGGTGCCATGATATCTACAAGGAGGGACATTTTGTCGACGTCAGATATGAGGTGATATTCCTAGACTACTTAGTCTTAAATCTTGTCAATTTGAGTCAATCGTTGATTAATGTAAGCATGGTCACATATGTCTACATGAGTCGTGACGCATTTATAATTATGTTGGCCACCATAATTATAATTGCTTCCTTTCACACGTATACATATTACCAGACACACATATCTCAACAATTGATACTACATAATTGGGTAGACTTTCTATCATCTGCTCTTAAGTTGTGAAAGGGTAACGTAGTGTGGGTATCTAGAGAAGGTGATATGACGAAAAGGACTAGTCGCGCTTGTAGAAAGGTTTGAGTGTCGTACTAGGACATATGAATCACTTCTAGGTATTAGAATCATATAAAGTAAGTATAAGGCAAATCATCAAATCTCTACAGGAAACTAATAACCTTTATTTAACTTAATCTTATGTCTTATCAAACAAGAACTGTCACAAGAATAAGTTAAATAAATAATTATTACTTAGCTCTAAATTTTTGATGACTTGACTATTGTCTGGGGTTTCTCCTAAACAAACAATTAGCAATAAGCATATGCGCATGAAGTGTGTGTAAGGCAATATAAAGAGGAGAGTCTTAATGTTTATAGCAGTTATAGTCTAGGTAGTATATGCAACCTAGTTCTCTATAACCAAGGCTCTGGTACCAATCTTTAACACCCCCAAAATATCGCAGCGGAAGACTGTTTCATTGGGGTACTACTTCATAATACAAAGTCAAGATATAGAAAACAACCTCTAAATGAGACGTTTTGAAAAGTTACCATTCGATTAATAAATTCCGAGTTACAAACTTGAGTTCCATAATACAATACATAAGAGTTTTAAGACATATCGAATGGTAAAGATAAAAGCATAAGTCTTTAAAACATGCCAAGTGACTCTATGCTCCATGCAACAGCTATCCCCTTATAGACTTGAGACAAACATGCTAAAGTGTCAACACAATGGTTGGTGAGTTCATAGAGTTTATCTTAAAATAGTTGAAAAGCCTTAAAGAATGTTCACACAGCAAAGGCATTGTGAATCCACTCAGTTGCAAGTCCCGCCCATAACAACACTAGTAACCTGTGTGTTCACAACCCACTGCTAAATATATAGTATGAATAAGACATGTATAAGTTCATTAAAAAAATTAAGCAATTAGTCGTGAGTCTCTACTTCATCTCCGAAGACCTCACTTGGGAGCCAATTCCCAAAGACAACTGGGAGCCAATTCCCAAAGATAACAGGGAGCCAATTCCCAAACACAACTACTAGCCACTAAATAGAATAACGCAATTAAGTATAACACAGTCAAGTATAAACGTTTTGAGTATTTGTACAAGTAAGCAAGTAGTTGAGCATGTGTCTCCCCCAAAGAGTTAAAACAAGTATGAAAAGAGTAGGGGCTATGACTCACCTTAAGTAATGTAATGAGAAATGAAAGTGGTAGTCGAATCGCGAAAGTCTCTAAGAGCAGCCTATAATAAAACGTTGCGACTTAGGTTTGGAGTAACGTCTAAGAATACGAAGAATTGCCTATATATGTCTTGGATAATGTTCATGATGTAGTACTTAGTATATAGTGTAAGTCTTTGAATATAAATGGTTTATGAAACATGTATAGGTTGTATATCTCTTACTACCGTTCGGGCCGACATAATTCAGAAGTCATGGAGTAAACGTTCGAGGAGCCAGGACACTTTAATTCGTAAAACCACAACTCATCTCGACGGCTTACTTAATGAACTCCTCACATGAGGCTCCCTACTATTGTAGTATTTGATAACATATATATAAGTTTTGATCCGAAAAGTTACATGTCCAATATTTGAATAAACTTAGGAAAGTTTATTTTTACATGAAGATTGTTATTAGGGTATGTTTCTTAAGTCTTTTATGACAATTACTTGTAAGATCTCATGGTTCTTTAGATGAAGTAGATTCAAATTGCATGTTTAAGTTATCGCTAATTCTTTAGTTCATGTTTTCGCCTAGGTAAGTTTATATGGTCTTTAGTCATGGCTTCGCCGTGACCTTGGTCATTGTTCCATGGTCTTGAGACTCAACCTTGGCTTTAGCCATGGTTGTGATCTTGGCTTTAGGTCATTAGACCTCTTGGTCTTTTTAAACAATAACAATTATATAGTGACTTATATATATATATATATATATATATATATATATATATATATATATATATATATATATATATATATAATAGATGTTAAGAAACTAAAGAAAATCTCATTCGTTGTTGGTTTTCTGGAGACGTACACCTGAGTTTTTGAAGAAAACGTGATTCCGGACAACTTTCTTGCTTTAACGTTTCCATGAAACGGACCAGAAGTGCCTCTTTTTGCGTGTCTTATGTTCTGTCACAGAAACATTTGCATATTTTCCGCAAAGTTTTGGTAATTTCAAATGGTTATAACTTTTGACTCGGGTACTCGTTTTGGGTGATTCAAATTGCTATGTTTTCCTTGTTAAGTCCTCTTTAACAGTAGGTAAGTTTCAAATATCATAAGTTAACATATATATATCATAACTTGTTTTACCAATTTTTATATATCATGAACATAATAACAAAACAATATATAGTAAGAATGAAATATAAATAGCATGAAAATGATATTTAGCAAGAAAGTATGTTAGGGTTTTTCTTACAACTTGAGGCTTTCTAAAAGAAAGGTAAGTAACTAGTAAGGTACGGACTTTGATAGACTTAAGCTTCACCCTACTTCACTTCAAGCAATCTTTCTACCCTTGTATTCCTGAAAGAGAGATTATGAAAGTTGAGGTGACTTGAGTGGATTCAAACTCAAGAGAATCACCAAAGTTTATAAGGTTTGGAAGTATTTTGATTACCTAAAACCAAGCTAGGGTTTCTATGTTGATGAAGTACTTGAATCTTGTTTGTAACTATAAGTAATTTAGCTAAGTGTGAGATGGTTTTGGTGTGTGATGATGGACGGCACAAAGAGGGGAGGGGGGCTTTTATAGGGTCTTAAGGAGGTTAGTTTCATTGACTTGTCAAACCTTGGAGACCAAGTTGTACACATGCATGCAATCTAAGGCCTCCTAGCATGAGATCAAGCCACATATGGGATGACTTCCCCCCTAAGTCGGTTCACAATACTTGGGGAGGAAGTGTTGGATTTTGATGGTATTATCCTACTTATGTAGCTAGTTTTGACTCCGTAAATTGCTAACCGTAAGTTGTTAAGTCACGAAACGTAAAACCGGGTATCCTAAAAATATGAAACTTGAAACTTGTCAATATACTCCATAATAAAATATAAAATGAGTGGTAGGTTCTATTGGGTTGCTCAAACCTTGCTAAAACTGGAAACACGGGTCTAAAACGCGTAATACGTAAAACGTACGAAAGTTGCATAAAATTGAGAAAAGTAAAACGTAACTTTTCTAATAGGATAATAATGACTTAAAATGACTTATAATGTCTAGGCTGGGCTCAGTATAGTGTCGGTTGGTATTTAATGTCTTTAAACTTAAAACCGTAAGCCTAAAAATCAAGGAATGATTTATAAAATCAAGGAATAATTTTTGGTCAAAGGAGGAGGGGAAAAATATGTTGACTTATTCCAAAAATGTGAAAACTCAAATCGTCTTAGAAACGCGGTGCAGGTATAGGCTAAGGTTACAGCTAAGTAAAAGTGCTTAAAAACGAAAATTCCTGTTTTTCATGGCCGAGGTTTATTTGGTCATGTTTTTCTCAGTCATGATTTATTCTCAAATAAATCATGAGTGTATCAAACATTTTTCTGATACGGGGAAAATTAACGCGGTCGAGTTTCGTTGTGCGTAGAATTTTTGAATGACGTTTTACCCTAAAACGTGTAATTCCTTAATAAGTTTCACGAAAATGATCTGATGTGTGTCAAACTTTTAATTTGCTATGGAAATGATTTATCACTCGAGGGCATGAAACAAAAAAGTCAAATTTCAGGAAAATTTTGGGAAAATGAATAGTAAAAGTGAATAGTAAAAGTGAATAGTAAAATTTTCGGGAATATAAATTAATCTGAAAATGCGAATTGTTACATGGGAGGTCAAACAGGGTCAAACCCCATTCTATATAAAAGGGTGTGGACTGGGAGTAGTTTGGGCTTGAGTGGTGGGCTGGTGTGTTTGTGTTTGGATCAGGCTTGGTTCGTTTTGGGTTTAATAATAACCAAGGGTCCATTTGTTTTGTTTATTATCACAATGTCCAATATTGTAATTTCTGGATTTGAGGGTGGGTTTTGACAACTTTCTAAAAGTATTAGCAAGGGTAAAATTTGCCAAGTTTCAATCATGTAAGGACTATAGTCGACTTTTCCACTTTCTAAACTTCCAGGGACCTTTTCTGCCAAACTTTCAAACTCCAGGGACCATACATGTAATTTTCTGAAAGTTGAAGGGTTGAACATGTAATTTCTCCATAGTTATCACAAGGATCAATATTGCCATTTAAGAATAGTACAAGGTTTACTTTTGATATTTTTCCATTTTTAAAACCTTAAGGACTATATTTGACATTTTTCATACATGAGGGACTAAAGTTGCCATTTTGTAAATTTTAACTTTAAAGGACTTCTTTTGACAACCTATGAATCCCTAAGGACCTTAGATGATATTTAACATGTTTTAGATTACCAGGGACTAGATTTGCCAATTTTTCAAAGTTTAAGGCCTAAAAACACAATCCAGGGATATTTTTTGTATTTTAAGGCATTCCTTTGTGTTTTTAGATGTTTTTGTAACTTAAATGTGACGGAAATAATGAGTATTTACACACTCATCAATCCCCCACACTAAACTATTGCTAGTCCCTAGCAATCTTTTGAGAAAATTTTAATGGATTTTTGTCTCTTTACCAAAAGCCATCACTTCTGGAGTAGCCAAATGTGTCAGTTCAAGTAAGAACTATGGTCCACTTGATAACCATGTGATTTTGAGCAAACCACCAGTTGTTAACGGATTTGATTAGTCTTTACCAAAAGCCGTTTGCTTCTAGACTAGCCAACTCTTGATGGACACAGTCAACATCTTGGTGAGCTGATTACCAATTATGGTTTTTCCACTGCCTTTACCACAAGCCATAATCTTGCGGGCTAGCCAACTCATTCACTTTTTAGGATATGGCGAGTTGATTTACCATACAATTTTGGGCAAATTGCAAGCCATCAACGGATCTGAGATATCTTTAACAAGAGCCGTTTGCTCCTGGATTAGCCAATCCTTTTGTGGGTTAGACATGGTGGACTGATAACCATTTATTGCATTTCTAAGTGTGAAAAAACTTTAAATTTTGATCAAATGAGGGTGCTTGATGGAACATGTGTTTGAATTCGTGAGAATGCCCCCCCACACTTAGAAATAATATTGCCCTCAATATTCAAAGCATCGGGTGTTAAACCAACACTTAGAACGTAAGAAGAAAATATTAAAAACCTTTATTTTAGTCTATTTACATATTAAAAACCTTTATTTTAGTCTAGCTTGATTCGACCTCGAATTAAATTATTCATGAGGAAGCTACTGTTTTTGATTACCGAGTCGCTAGCTTGACTCGACCCCGAATTTAATTGTCCTTGATGAGTGTGTAAATACTCATCATTTTTAGTCAAATCTGAGCTGCAAAACAATTAAAAACACTCAAAAACGCATCTAAATACGAAGAAAATCCCAAAGATCGTGTTTTATATGTTTCTAATGCAAAACGAGTGAAAACAAAAGAAAAACGAACAAAATTTGCATAATTGGCAGTTTCAGTCCCCCAACTTTCAAAATTTGACAAAACTAGTTCCTAAGCATTTATTTCAAAGAAAAGTCAACCCAAGCTCTTTAAAAGTCAAAACAAATCATAAATGATCTTTGGGTAAAAAAAGAATTGAAAAATTGCACAATTGGTCCCTGTACTTTGGCTAATTGGCAAGTTTGGTCCCTGGAATTTAAATTTTTGGAAATTACAAATTATGGTCCTTTGATTATTCATATTTGGAAAGAATTAACCCTTGTACTACCTTTGGGGATATTACAATTTCAGTCCCTGGATTTTCAGAATATGCAAATATGATCCTTGTGGTAATTTCTTAACCAAGCGGACCAAGTTATTCCAAACCCAAACACCCTCTCAAGCCCAAAATAAATAAAACCTAACAAAACTACCAGCCCAAGGCCCAAACATTTTGTGTTTTAATAATAAAACCTGAGTCAACCAAAGTCAAATCCAACTCTATCCCTTTCATCCCTCCACCCCCGTGACTGCAAAACTCCAACCCTACCATCACCATCCCCATTTGTCCTCCATCCCTTCCCCCAATCCCACTACTTCTCAAAACCACTCATAAACCATACCTACCCCAGCCATGTCACCAATCCACCATAACTCGTTTTGGCGCCAAAAAGAAATTCAAAGGCTGAGATCACTTGGAAGACCATTCAAAGGATGAGATTTAATCAGAAGGGTCAAGGGAGCATCATGAAAAACCGAAAAGTTAGAGATGAAGCAAAGAGGAGCATCTTGTACCTACCACTTAGTTTAGTATAAATAGTGTGCTCTTGTAAGCCAAAATGGCATCCAACCTTAGTGTAAAAATCTATTTTCCTTCTATTCAAAGTATTGTAATTCTAGTTTTTCAGTTTAAATGAAGTTCCTTTCAAGTTTATTTTAAATTCAAATTTGGCTTAAGTTTCTTAATTGATTTTATTTCATTTTGAATGTTGTCAATCTTGGTTGATAAATGTTTCTTACAAGTTTTTGAAGTATTCTGAATCCAAAAGAAAGTAAAAACTCAGTTAAGAAAAAAAAAAGAAAATTAAAAGGAAAAAAAAGTGGAAGAAGGAGAAAAGAAGCTATGGCAGAAATGGATTGGAGGATGGTCTAGAGCTCAGGGGAGCATTTGGTTGTTCTTGTGTTCTTTGGTTCTCAAAATTCCTCTCAGGCTTTGGATGTCAAGTAGGTTTACCAAGTATTTTGATAATAAGCTGCATTAGTTGTTAATTGCCTTTAATAATTGTTGTTTTGTACTTATCTAAGTTGTTTCATCAGTATATAGGTTAATTAGTTGATTAAATTAGGTAATTTAGTGATTAGCTTTGAAATCCTTAAAAACAGTTGGTTTATAGGGTATTTGGCATAAGTCTTTAGACTGAGTTGGTAATGTTATTTTGACCTCAACTTGTTTGTTCATTGTTTTTAATATCACATTAGTCCAAATCGACCATTGTGTGGTCTATTTTGAAGGAAAAGTCAAAAATCACAGCTTCATCATCACAACAGCTCAACTGTTGTGATTTAATTTGTCAACATCCTCAATTTGCTTCAAATCTAGTTAACTTTGCTGGAAGTAGTTCTCATTAGGGTTAATAAACATAAATCAGTCATTTAAGTTCAATCTAAATTCATTTTTTGTCAACTTTGTTCAAAAACTCAAAAAGTTAAACCACCCCTTAGGTAGAAAAGTCAAGTATTGCAAGAATTTTCATGAATTTAGGGGCTAGAATTAGGATCTGAAATTTCTTGTTCAAGTAGTCTCCGAGTTCATCTTTAGATTCCCAAGGTTGTTTTATTTTTGTGAATTTTTTTAGTGGGTCCCACCTGGCTCCAAAGTGACTTGCAGGGAAGGAATTCCCCTATACCAGTTGTTGCAAAATTTAGATTACACCCAGATTCTTCATCTGTAGGAATTAGGGAGTGTTAATTGTTGATTTAGGAAGCTCTCTAGGTAGGTTTTAGGTGTGTGTTTCTACTTTTCCATTAGTGCTTAATTAGTAGCTAAGTTTCAGCCTTGTTTTGGAACTTTTCTTCTTGGCTGCTACTGCTACACCTCAGTCACTTGAGGTGTTGGGTGTTCTTGTTTGAACTTGTTTGTACTTCTTGTTGTTATCAAGGATTTTTTCAATTGTTTTCAAAAAATCAAGGATTGTTTCAATTGTTTTCAATCTGCTACCAAGTTTGAGTTTGAGTTTAACATTGTGTGATAATATCAAAAGAAAAAAAATATAATAAAAGTAGCAAAAAGTCTGGGTGGGATTCGAACCCCAGACCTCTTGCACACAGCCACAACACCACAACCACTGCGCACTTGGGACTTTTTCGATCATTCCTTGCAAGATTTATTACTAGACCTGTGTTGAGTATTATAACCTTAATAAGCTGAACAGCTTTTAACTGCTTATCCTGAGCTTATTTTGTACTGAGTCTAGCTTGTTTTTATTTTTCCTAGAATAATATTAGTTTATAGTTTTTACTCAAAAAGTTTCATAATTTTTAGATTAGTTTTAGTATTTATTATAAATTAATTAATGTTTAATAGTAATTTAATTGTAATAAATAGAATTTTTTTCAAAAAATTAATTTTCTTTTTTCAAAAATTTTCTTTTATCCTTTAGTGCGTTAGAAAATTAATTAGAAACCCGTAGGACCTTCGTAGCTTAAAATTCACGTTTTATCTTGCGCACTCGGGTAATTTTTAATTAAATGTCTCGTTTCTAATTTGTTTAACGTTTTAGGATTCTCGATACCTAATTATGTTTTCCCGTAGTATTTTAGGTATTTCTTAGTTAGTTAGTTGCCTTAGGTTAATTTATTTTCACTTTCGTTAGTTAATTTTTCAAATTCGTTAATTTAACGTACCATAAAACCAAATAACCTTTCCAATCATACAAGATTTTAATCCCAATCTCATTCGAAGCTTTCCATTCACACCTCGTTGGGGTACGACCCGGGAAATCACTTCCCGGTCTCACAATTTGAATATCACTTTCACAAGTTTTGCGAGGTAATCGTTTTCCTAAACGGTTTACTCGAATTACTTCACGTTTATTTGTCTCACGACAAATTAAACCTCACGTTTATTGATATTTTGATAAATTGTTGTTTGCACACACCAAAACACAACGAATCAAATGACGCCGCTGCCGGGGAGGCTGTGTGTCGAAAGTCTCGATAAGGTTTAGACGATTAGTCTTGTAGAACCTTCGCAAGAAGTTACGCTTTTATAAAACGTATAAAATACCAAAAATATTTTTCTTTTGTTTCTAGTATATGTATTATGTCTATAAAAGTTAACAAAAACACAAAAAGATTTTCCCGTTTCATTGTTTAATAATTACAACATTAAAATCTTACCACCGCAAACCAAGGCAGAACACCTACCAACTGGGGGTGTGACCATAATAAGTTCCCAAACCAAAGATCAAAACTTGCCTTTGTATCACTTGCATTTTGGAAAACTTTTAAACGAGAAACACACTTTAAGAGGAGTCGTAACGGTATGTGGCGATCCAACGAACTTCGCCCAGTGAGAGATCCATTCTTCTCTCCCGCTCCTTTGTGCGTTTTTCTTTAGAAGTTGACCTTGCGTTCTTGACTATTGGTTTAAGTTCCCTTGTCGTTAAAGTGGTATTGTTTTAATTGATATTTTTGTAGTGCATGTGCAAACGTTCGTCTACGTCAACAAGTCCTTTGCAATCGCTTAATAACATCCCAAGAAGAAGGCGTAATCGACGACGTACCAATCGAATAGTCGAACCCGAGATTCGTACTATTCCCATCATGGCGGCCGAGCCCACTATGAATGAGCTTCTCCAAGCACCCATCGAGGGTTACGGAGATGCTATCATCATTCCAGCCATCGTGGCTGACAATTTCGAGCTAAAGACGGGGTTGATAAACTTAGTCACCTCGTGTAAATTCTATGGTTTCGAGAGGGACGATCCTCAAGATCACATTCGATGGTTCAACAAAATCACGTCTACCATCAAATGCTAAAATGTCCCTGAGGAAGCTATCAAACTTCTTCTCTTCCCGTTTTCCCTCGATGGGGCTGCCAAAAATTGGCTAGACAAACAACCCACTCGATAAATTGAAACGTAGGAAAATTGGTCAAGAAGTTTGTGAATGAGTTCTTTCCTCCATCTAAAACCACCGCCCTCAAGAATGAGATCATGAAATTCACTCAGAAATTCGATGAATCATTCGATGAGGCATGGGTCGTTACAAGGACATGCTTCGTAAATGTCCTCATCACGATTTCTCCGAGTTAATGCAACTCGATACTTTCTATAATGGTGTGAGCCAAGTTGATCAAGACTCTCTTAATGCCTCCGCGGGTGGTAATTTCTTGAATCGAACCACCAAAGATGATTTGATGATCATTGAAAATAAATCTAAGGTCCGCATTCCACAAAGCAAATTGGTTGTTTCCCAAGTTAATGTTGGTCCTTCTTCCTCATCACCCGTGGCTCAATCTAGCACCGATGCTAGACTTGACAAGCTCATGGAAGCTATTCATGCTTTGGTTCTCACCAAAACAAAGAAAGTTTCTTCTCAACCTGCTGAAGTAAAAAAGGTTGACGTTTGTGTCACTTGTGGTGGTCCACACGCTTACTACAATTGTACTGCCACCGATGGCAATCCATTTGAAGTTAATGCGATAGCCGGTAGTTCTAATCAAGGAGGTAACCAATACTGTCCTCAAATGGAACCAAATTACCGAGCTAACAATCAAAGTGGTCCACCCGGTTTTTCTCAACCCAATAATCATAATCGATTCAATCAAAATCAACAACAAAGAAACCCGAATGTTCAAAACCAATTTTAGGCCCCTATGAACCAATATCAAAATCAAGGGGGAAATTACAACGAAGGTTCTCAAAATCAAGGAAACTTGAATAGAAACCAAGTTTATGGTAATTTCAATCAAGGAAACAATTTTCATGGTAATCAAAACCATGGAAATTTTCAAAATCAAGGTTTCAATCAAAACAACCGAGCTCAAAATTTTCCTCAAAATCAAACCGTTGTTCAACCTCAATCATCAACCGATGAGTTATTGAAACAATTTATGAAAGCTCAAGAAGAAACAAACAAGTTGTTGATCGGTCAAATTTCTGAACTAAAGAAGTCTTTAAATGATCGACCTTCAGGATCGGGAACGCTACCAAGCAACACGATCGCCGACCCGAAGGGCGATGTAAAGGCGATCACAACCCGTAGTGGAGTTTCTTATGATGGACCCGCGATTCCTACTACCTCATCTTCTTCTCCTCCTGAGGTAGTTGAACGTGAACATGAGGCTACAAAGGACAAAGTGCAAATTACAAGCTCACGAAGTACCGCACACGTCCAACCTCATGTTGTCCCAAAAACTAAATCCAAACTGGGAATTGTTTTTGAACCCTCGGAAAATCCCGTTAAACCAAAAGCTTCAATACCATATCCTTCACGTTTAAATGATCAAAGAATCCGTGAGCAAACTAATGATCAAATGAAAAAGTTTCTTGAAATTTTTCAAAAATTACACTTCGACATTAGTTTCGCGGATGCTCTTCTCTATATGCCCAAGTTTGCTTCCACTTTCAAGAGTCTTCTAAGTAACAAAGAGAAACTATTTGAACTCACCAAAACTCATTTGAATGAAAATTGTTCGGCGCTGCTTCTAAAGAAACTTCCCGAAAAATTAGGAGACCCCGGAAAATTTCTCATTCCATGTGATTTCCAAAAGCTTGAGGAATGCTTCGCCTTGGCCGATCTTGGCGCTAGCATAAACCTCATGCCTTTCTTTATTTGGCAAAAACTTTCACTTCCCGAACTTACACCAACATGAATGACTTTAGAATTAGCAACCCGTTCGGTTACGATTCCGAAAGGTATTGCTGAAGATGTCTTTATGAAGGTTGCCAGGTTCCATTTTCCTGCCGACTTCGTAGTCGTTGATTTTGATGCCAATCCTCGAGTCCCCCTTATTTTGGGAAGACCATTCTTAAAAACGGCTCGTGCATTAATCGACGTCTTCGAAGGAAAAATGACTCCTAGAGTTGGCGATGAAAAATTGGTGATAAACATTGAAAATGCTTCAAAAGATCTTCTCGAACTTGAACGAGAAGCAATTAACCAAATTGATGTCATCGATGTTGCATGCGATGACTATTTTGAAGAAGTGTTAAATGTACCAGGATCAATCAATCCTTCCATTGATGTCTCTCCCTCCTCTCTTACTCCATTTTTGGGAGGTGACTTCATTTTGGAAGAAATTGAAGCTTGTTTGTCATGTGATTCTCATGTTGATAATGATTTAATCAATCCCGAGGAAGACATACTTCTATTTGAGAAGTTGCTCAATGATGATCCATCATCTCTTCCTCCAAAAGAACTTCATAATGTGGAAGTCAAAGATGTTTAAGAAACTGATGACTTTCCTGAGGTCGAACTCAAGGAACTTCCGCCTCATCTCGAGTACGCATTTTTGGAGGGTGACGATAAGTTTCCCGTCATAATTGCTAAAGACTTGAATGAGGAAAACAAAACCTCTCTTCTCATGGTTTTAAAGTCACACAAGCGAGACATTGCTTGGAGACTTTCCGACATCAAGGGTATTATCCCGGAATTTTGTATGCACAAGATTTTGATGGAGGATGACTTTAAACCGGCAGTTCAACAACAAAGACGGGTAAATCCTAAAATTCAAGAGGTTATCAAGCAAGAGGTCATTAAACTCCTTGATGCCGGTTTGATTTACCCTATTTCGGATAGTCCTTGGGTGAGTCCCGTTCATTGTGTACCCAAGAAAGGTGGCATAACAGTTGTAAAAAATGATGATAATGAGTTAATTCCTACTCGATTGGTAACGGGTTGGTGCGTTTGCATTGATTATCGAAAATTAAACGACGCCACCCGTAAAGACCAATTTCAAATACCTTTTATGGATCAAATGCTCGAAAGATTGGCGCGAAACGAATACTATTGTTTCCTTGACAGTTTTTCGGGTTATTTCCAAATTCCCATCGATCCTCAAGATCAAGAAAAAACGACTTTTACGTGTCCATATGGAACATTTGCTTATCGACGCATGCCTTTTAGCTTGTGCAATGCTCCGGGCACGTTTCAAAGATGCATGATGGCCATTTTTCACGACATGATCGAGAAAACAATGGAGGTCTTCATGGATGATTTTTCGGTCATTGGGAATTCATTCGAATCATGTCTCGCCAATTTAGACAAAATGCTTCAAAGGTGTGAAGACACCAGTCTTAGTCTAAATTTGGAGAAAAGTCATTTCATGGTCAAGGAAGGAATTGTCCTTGGCCATAAGATCTCCAAAAGTGGGATTGAGGTTGATAAAGCTAAAATCGATGTCATTGCTAAGCTTCCTCCTCCCACTGCTGTCAAAGGTGTTCGGAGTTTCCTGGGTCATGCCGACTTCTATCGTAGATTCATTCAAGATTTCTCGAAGATAGCTAGGCCTATGACCTGACTTTTTGAAAAAGAGACTCCATTTGTCTTTTCCGATGAGTGCAACGAAGCTTTTCAAAATCTCAAGAAAAAGCTTACCGAGGCACCCATTCTAGTTGCCCCCGATTGCGACCTACCTTTCGAACTTATGTGTGATGCAAGTGACTTTGCAATAGGTGCGGTCTTGGGGCAACGAAAAACCAAACATTTTCAGCCGATTCATTATGCAAGCAAAACCTTGACCGAAGCTCAAGCTCATTACACCACAACGGAAAAAGAATTAATAACCGTGGTGTATGCGTTTGAGAAGTTTCGGCCATATTTGATCTTGACTAAATGCATAGTGTACACGGATCACTCGGCTCTAAAATATCTCTTTGCCATGCAAGACGCAAAGTCGAGATTGCTCCGTTGGGTTCTCCTCCTACAAGAATTTGATATCATCATTCGTGATAAAAAGGGAGCCGAGAACCTCGCTGCTGACCATCTTTCCCGATTGGAGAATCCTCATCAAGGTGTTCTCGAGAAAAAGGAAATCAATGAAACATTTCCTCTCGAGACACTTAATGTGATTTCCTCTCGTGGTGATTCTAGTACCCCATGGTTTGCCGACTTTGCAAACTACCATGCGGGGAACTTCGTTGTTAAAGGGATGTAGTCCCACCAATAGAGCAAGTTTTTCAAAGATGTTAATCACTACTTTCGGGACGATCCCTATCTGTTTAAAATTTGTGCGGATCAGGTTATTCGAAGGTGTGTTCATGGCCAAGAAGCCATGAAAATCCTTAAGGCTTGTCATAATGGACCCACCGGGGGACATCATGGCCCGAACTACACCGCTCGAAAAGTATTTGAGTCCGGTTTTTATTGGCCCTCCATTTACAAAGACGCCCATGACCTAGTCAAATCTTGCGACTCGTGTCAACATCAAGGAAAGATCACACAAAGGGATGAAATGCCACAAAACGTCATCTAAGTTTGTGAGATCTTTGATGTTTGGGGCATAGACTTTATGGGGCCGTTCCCGTCTTCACGAGGGAACAAGTACATACTCGTGGCCGTTGACTACTTGTCCAAATGGGTCGAAGCAAAAGTTCTCCCAACCAACGATGCCCGAGTAGTTGTAAAGTTTTTGAAATCGCTCTTCTCTAGGTTTGGAACTCCCCACGCTATCATTAGTGATCTCGGTACTCACTTTTGCAACGAACAATTTGCAAAAGTCATGCTCAAGTATGGTGTCACTCACCGACTTGCCACCGCTTATCACCCACAAACAAGTGGGCAAGTGGAGGTTTCAAACCGTGGTTTGAAAAGGATTCTCGAAAGAACCGTAGGCGAAAACCGTGCCTCTTGGTCGGATAAATTAGATGACGCTCTATGGGCTTTTTGCACGGCTTATAAAACACCCATCGGGTGTACTCCTTATAAGCTCGTGTATGGAAAAACTTGTCATCTACCGATTGAGCTCGAGCACAAGGCTTATTGGGCTTTGAAGAATGCCAATTTTGATCTTAAGTCTGCGGGTGATCACAGGAAAGTTCAACTCAATGAACTCAATGAACTTCATGATCAAGCTTACGAAAACTCTTTAATCTATAAGGAGAAAAAAAAAAAGATCCATGACTCCAAAATTAAGAACCGAGTTTTCAACATTGGTGATCGAGTCCTTCTTTTTAACTCTCGATTAAAGATCTTTTTGGGTAAGCTTAAAACCCGCTGGACTGGACATTTCACCATTGCCAAAGTTTATCCTTATGGTACCGTCGAGTTATATCAAGACGACGGTCCAAATTTCAAAGTAAATGGGCATCGGTTGAAACACTATTTTGGAGGGGACATACCACCCATTGTCCCGGACCTCCAAACTTTCCCCATGGACCAATGAATTCGGGGATCGAGTCAAGCTAGCGACTCGATAAACAAAAAAAGGAGCAACAACATGGGTTTTCACCCGTGTATCTGATTTCCTTCTACTTTCTAACACCCTAGTGTGGGGGAGTGGCCACCCCCTGCAGCTATTTGAGATGTATATACCTTCAAAAAAAAAATGTGTGTTTGTACAAATAAAGTGAAAAATGCAAAACGACGTTCCCACAGTTAGCTTTTAATATTCTCGTCTTTCATTCAAAATTTCGGTATAATAGCCGGGACTTTGACTATTGAGGACAATATTCAATTCTAAGTGTGGGGGAGGGGAAAATTCTAGCGTATTTTATCAAATTATACCGTCTAGTACCCCCGTTTTTTGGCCAAAATTTTAAAATTTCTTTTCACTTTATTTCAAAATTTTTTGTGGTTATCAATTCGCCGTGTCCAAACGATAAAAGGATTGGCTAATCCAGGAGCAATCGGCTCTCGGTAAAGATAGCTCAAACCCGTTGATGGCTTGCAATTTGCCAAAAATTGTATGGTTCCTCAACTCCCCATATCCTCAAAAGCTAATGAGTTGGCTAGCCCGCAATATTATGGCTTGTGGTAAAGGTAGTGGAAAAACCATAATTGGTAATCAACTCACCAAGATGTTGACTGTTCCATCAAGAGTTGGCTAGTCCAGGAGCAAACGGCTTCTGGTAAAGACAAATCAAAACCGTTGAAAGCTGGTGGTTTGCTAAAAATCATATGGTCATCGGATGGACCATAACTCTTATTTGAAGCCAAAACATCCGGCTACTCCAGAAGTGATGGCTTTTGGTAAAGAGACTTCAAATCCATTAATTTTTCTCAAAAAGATTGCTAGGGACTAGCAATAGTTTAGTGAGGGGGATTGATGAGTGTGTAAATACTCATCACTTTTAGTCAAATCTGAGCTGCAAAACGATTAAAAACACTCAAAAATGCATCTAAATACGAAGAAAATCCCAAAGATCGTGTTTTATATGTTTCTAATGCAAAACGAGTGAAAACAAACGAAAAATGAACAAAATTTGCATAATTGGCAGTTTTAGTCCCCCAACTTTCAAAATTTGACAAAACTAGTCCCTAAGCATTTATTTCAAAGAAAAGTCAACCCAAGCTCTTTAAAAGTCAAAACAAATCATAAATGATCTTTGGGTTAAAAAAGATTTGGAAAATTGCACAATTGGTCCCTGTACTTTGGCTAATTGGCAAGTTTGGTCCCTGGAATTTAAATTTTTGGAAATTACAAATTATGGTCCTTTGATTAATCATATTTGGCAGGAATTAACCCTTGTACTACCTTTGGGGATATTAAAATTTCAGTCCCTGGATTTTCAGAATTTGCAAATATGATCCTTGTGGTAATTTCTTAACCAAGCGGACCAAGTTATTCCAAACCCAAACACCCTCTCAAGCCCAAAATAAATAAAACCTAACAAAACTACCAGCCCAAGGCCCAAACATTTTGTGTTTTAATAATAAAACCTGAGTCAACCAAAGTCAAATCCAACTCCATCCCTTTCATCTCTCCACCCCCGTGACTGCAAAACTCCAACCCTACCATCACCATCCACCCATCACCATCCCCATTTGTCCTCCATCCCTTCCACCAATCCCACTACTTCTCAAAACCACTCACAAACCATACCTACCCCAGCCATGTCACCAATCCACAATAACTTGTTTTGGCGCCAAAAAGCAATTGAAAGGCTGAGATCACTTGGAAGACCATTCAAAGGATGCGATTTAATCAGTAGGGTCAAGGGAGCATCATGAAAACCCTAAAAGTCAGAGATGAAGCAAAGAGGAGCATCTTGTACCTACCACTTAGTTTAGTATAAATAGTGTGCTCTTATAAGCCAAAATGGCATCCAACCTTAGTGTAAAAATCTGTTTTCCTTCTATTCAAAGTATTGTAATTCTAGTTTTTCAGTTTAAATGAAATTCCTTTCAAGTTTGTTTTAAACTCGAATTTGGCTTAAGTTTCTTAATTGATTTTATTTCATCTTGAATGTTGTCAATCTTGGTTGATAAATGTTTCTTACAAGTTTTTGAAGTATTCTGAATCCAAAAGAAAGTAAAAACTCAGTTAAGAAAAGAAAAAGAAAATAAAAAGAAAAAAAATGGAAGAAGGAGAAAAGAAGCTATGGCAGAAATGGATTGGAGGATGGTCTAGAGCTTAGGGGAGCATTAGGTTGTTCTTGTGTTCTTTGGTTCTCAAAATTCCCCTCAGGCTGTGGATGTCAAGTAGGTTTACCAAGTATTTTGATAATAAGCTGCATTAGTTGTTAATTGCCTTTAATAATTGTTGTTTTCTACTTATCTAAGTTGTTTCATCAGTATATAGGTTAATTAGTTGATTAAATTAGGTAATTTAGTGATTAGCTTTGAAATCCTTAAAAACAGTTGGTTTATAGGGTGTTTGGCATAAGCCTTTAGACTGAGTTGGTAATGTTATTTTGACCTCAGCTTGTTTGTTCATTGTTTTTAATATGACATTAGTCCAAATCGACCATTGTGTGGTCTGTTTTGAAGGAAAAGTCAAAAATCACAGATTCATCATCACAACAGCTCAATTGTTGTAATTTAATTTGTCAAGATCCTCAATTTGCTTCAAATCTAGTTAACTTTGCTGGAAGTAGTTCTCATTAGGGTTAATAAACATAAATCAGTCATTTAAGTTCAATCTAAATTCATTTTTTGTCAATTTTGTTCAAAAACTCAAAAAGTCAAACCACCCCTTAGGTAGAAAAGTCTAGTATTGCAAGAATTTTCATGAATTTAGGGGCTAGAATTAGGATCTGAAATTTCTTGTACAAGTAGTCTCCCAGTTCAACTTTAGATTCCAAAGGTTGTTTTATTTTTGTGAATTTTTTTGTGGGTCCCACCTGGCTCCAAAGTGACTTGCAGGGAAGGAATTCCCCTGTACCAGTTGTTGCAAAATTTAGATTACACCCAGATTCTTCATCTGTAGGAATTAGGGAGTGTTAATTGTTGATTTAGGAAGCTTCCTAGGTAGATTTTAGGTGTGTGTTTCTACTTTTCCATTAGTGCTTAATTAGTAGCTAAGTTTGAGCCTTGTTTTGGAACTTTTCTTCTTGGCTGCTACTGCTACACCTCAGTCACTTGAGGTGTTGGGTGTTCTTGTTTGAACTTGTTTGTACTTGTTGTTATCAATCTTGTTGTTTGTTAGTATTGAATGGGCTGTATAAGCAATAAGCTTGTTTAAGCTTATTTAGTATTAGTGGTTTGGGTGGGCAGTCACAAAAAGAAAGGCAAAACAGAAAAAGATTTTTGAAGTTAAATTTGATTCTTAAATATGTTTTAAAAATCAAGGATTGTTTCAATTGTTTTGAATCTGTTACCAAGTTTGAGTTTGAGTTTAACATTGTGTGATAAGATCAAAAGAAAAAAAAATATAATAAAAGTTGCAAAAAGTCTGGGTGGGATTCGAACCCCAGACCTCTTGCACACAACCACAACACCGCAACCACTGCGCCCTTGGGACTTTTTCAATCATTCCTTGCAAGATTTATTACTAGACCTGTGTTAAGTATTATAACCTTAATAAGCTTAACAACTTATAACTGCTTATCCTGAGCTTATTTTGTACTGAGTCTAGCTTGTTTTTATTTTTCCTAGAATAATATTAGTTTATAGTTTTTACTAAAAAAGTTTCATAATTTTCAGATTAGTTTTAGTATTTATTATAAATTAATTAGTGTTTAATAGTAATTTAATTGTAATAAATAGAATTTTATTCGAAAAATTAATTTTCTTTTTTCAAAAATTTTCTTTTATCTTTCAGTGCGTTAGAAAATTAATTAGAAACCCGTAGGACCTTCGTAGCTTAAAATTCACGTTTTATCTTGCGCACTCGTGTAATTTTTAATTAAACGTCTCGTTTCTAAATTGTTTAATGTTTTAGGATTCTCGATACCTAATTATGTTTTCCCGTAGTATTGTAGGTATTTCTTAGTTAGTTAGTTGCCTTAGGTTAATTTATTTTCACTTTCGTTAGTTAATTTTTCAAATTCGTTATTTTAACGTACCATAAAAACAAATAACCTTTCCATTCATACAACATTTTAATCCCTATCTCATTCGAAGCTTTCCATTCACACCTCGTTGGGGTACGACCCGGGAAATCACTTCTTGGTCTCACAATTTGATTATCAATTTCACAAGTTTTGTGAGGTAATCATTTTCCTAAATAGTTTACTCGAAGTACTTCACGTTTATTTGTCTCACGACAAATTAAACCTCACGTTTGTTGATATTTTGATAAATTGTTGTTTGCACACACCAAAACACAACGAATCAGTCCTTGGGGAAAGTTTGGAGATCCGGGACAACCATTGGTTGTATGTCCCCTCCAAAATAGTGTTTTAACCGATGGCCATTCACTTTGAAGTTCGAAACGTCAGGTTGGGATAACTCAATAGTTCCATATGGAAATACTCATGTTACTGTTAATGGCCTAGACCAACGAGTTTTAAGCTTTCTTGAGAATATCTTTAATCGTGAATTGAAGAGAAGGAC
This sequence comes from Artemisia argyi, assembly GCA_030686995.1. Taxonomy (NCBI): domain Eukaryota; kingdom Viridiplantae; phylum Streptophyta; class Magnoliopsida; order Asterales; family Asteraceae; genus Artemisia; species Artemisia argyi. The sequence continues at coordinate 37,583 of JARVZY010001874.1, forward strand.
TCTGTCACCGATGTTGAAAAGACGGTTCTTAATTTTTGAGTCGTGAATCTTCTTGGTTTTTTCTTTGTAAATTAAAGAATTCTCATAAGCGTGATCACGAAGTTCGTTTAATTCGTTTAGTTGAACCTTGCGGTGATCACCCGCTGTCTGAAGGTCGAAATTTGCATGTTTTAAGGCCCAGTACGCCTTATGTTCTAATTCGATCGGAAGATGACATGCTTTCCTGTACACTAGCTTATATGGAGTACACCCGATGGGTGTTTGTAAGCAGTGCGTAAAGCCCATAATGCATCATCCAGCTTATCCGAACAAGAGGCATGGTTTTCACCAACCGTCCTCTCTAGAATTCTGTTAATACCCCGATTCGAGACCTCCACCTGCCCACTTGTTTGGGGGTGATATGCTGTCGAAAGACGGTGAGTTACACCATATTTCAGCATCACTCTTGCAAATTGTTCATTGCAGAAGTGTGTGCCATGATCACTGATAATGGCACGAGGAGTCCCGAATCTGGCAAAGAGAGACTTGAAAAATTTTACAACAACTCGGGCGTCATTGGTGGGTAAAGCTTTCGCCTCAACCCATTTAGACAAATAATCGATAGCCACGAGTATATATTTATTACCTCGTGAAGACGGGAATGGCCCTATAAAATCAATGCCCCACATATCAAATATTTCACAGACTTGGATGGCGTTTTGTGGCATCTCATTCTTTTTGGAAATATTCCCGTGACGCTGGCAAGCCTCATAGGTTTTGATAAGTTCATGGGCGTCTTTGTAGATTGTGGGCCAAAAGAATCCCGAATCAAACACCTTTTTGGCGGTGTAGTTTGGGTTATGATGTCCCCCCGTGGGTCCATCATGACAAGCTTTAAGAATTTCCATGGCTTCTTGGCCATGGACACACCGTCGGATGACTTGATCCGCACATATTTTGAACAAGTAGGGGTCGTCCCAGAAGTAATGTTTTACATCTTTAAAGTATTTTCTTTTCTTTTGGGACGACATCCCTTTCACAACGAAATTACCCGCATGGTAATTTGCAAAATCGAAAAATCATGGGGTAGTGGTATCATCCCGGGTAGAGATTAGATTGAGAGTCTCCAGAGGAAAAGTTTTCGAGAATATCCTGATGAGGATTCTCTAACCGGGATAAGTGGTCAGCAACAAGGTTCTCAGTTCCTTTTTTGTCTCATATGATTATATCGAATTCCTGAAGGAGCAGGACCCATCGGAGCAGTCTTGGCTTTGCGTCCTGTTTAGCAAACAGGTATTTCAAAGCCGAGTGGTCCGTATACACCACACATTTGGTTAGGATTAAGTAAGGCCTAAATTTCTCAAAGGCATATACCACAACTAATAATTCTTTTTCTGTGGTGGTATAGTGCGTTTGAGCTTCACTCATGGTCTTACTTGCGTAGTGTATTGGCTGAAAATGTTTTGTTTTGCGTTGCCCCAGAACTGTACCAATAGCGAAGTCGCTAGCATCGCACATAAGTTCGAAGGGTAAGTCCCAGTCGGGGGCAACAAGGATCGGTGCCTCGGTGAGCCTTTTCTTTCAAGTAGAAAAAGCTTCGATGCACTCGGGGGAAAAGATGAAAGGAGCTTCCTTTTCAAGAAGATGACTCATGGGCCGGGCTATTTTGAAGAAATCCTGAATGACTCTCCAATAGAATCCGGCATGGCTGAGGAAACTCCTTATGTCTTTAACAGTGGTGGGATGAGGTAGCTTAGCAATAACATCAATTTTGTCCTTATCGACCTCAATCCCACTTTTTGAAATTTTATGGCCGAGGACAATGCCCTCCTTAACCATAAAATGGCTCTTCTCCCAGTTTAGACAAAGATTAGTGTCTTCACAACGTTGAAGCATCTTTTCTAAATGGGAGAGGCATGAGTCGAAAGAATTCCCGATGACTGAGAAGTCATCCATGAATACGTCCATGGTTTTCCCGATCATATCGTGGAAAATAGCCATCATGCACCTCTGGAAAGTGCCTGGAGCATTGCATAACCCAAAAGGCATGCAACGATAGGCAAACGTCCCGTAAGGGCATGTGAAGGTAGCCTTCTCTTGATCCTTAGGATCAATGGGAGTCTGGAAGTAACCCGAGAAGCCATCGAGGAAGCAATAATACTCATTCCCTGGTAGTCTCTCGAGCATTTGATCCATAAAGGGCAGAGGAAAATGGTCCTTGCGGGTGGCTTCGTTAAGCTTTCTGTAATCGATACATACTCGCCACCCTGTAACCAACCGAGTTGGTATCAACTCGTTATTATCATTTGTGACAACCGTGATGCCACCCTTTTTTGGAACACAATGTATTGGGCTAACCCAAGGACTGTCTGATATAGGGTAAATCAACCCCGCATCGAGAAGTTTGATAACTTCTTGCTTGATAACTTCGTGGATTTTTGGATTTACCCTTCTTTGATGCTGCACAGCAGGTTTAAAGTCCTCTTCCATTAGGATTTTGTGTGTATAAAAATCCGAGTTAATACCCTTTATGTCTGAGAGCTTCCAAGCAATTACTTGCTTGTGGGACTTTAAAACCTTAAGGAGCGCGGTTTTCTCCTCATCCTTTAAATATTTCGCAATAATGACTGGTAATTTATCGTTACCTTCCAAGAATGCATATTCTAGATGAGGAGGCAGGTCCTTAAGTTCGACCTCAGGGAAATCATCATTTTTCTCAACATATTTGATTTCCGCGTTATGAAGTTGTTGAGGCAGAACCGGAAGAGGAGAAGGATCTTTGTTTAATAATTTCTCAAGGAGAAAGATATCCTCCTCCGGGTCAATCTCTTGGTTATCAATTCCTTCTGGAACTGAATCACTTTTGAGAAAGGCCTCTATTTCCTCAAGGACGAAATCACTTCCCTCAAACGGAGTGAGGGAAGGAGAAGAATTAGCGATTATGGGGTGAGAAGAGGGAGTGGGATTGCCACTTGGAGAACTATCAGCGAATCCAAGGATTTCCTGAGCATACTCCTCGAATGCAATGTCTATGACATCAATTCGGTTGACCGATTTAGCATCATAATTCGAGGAGTATCTCGAGGTTTGATCAAGGTTGAACGTTATCGCTTCAGTGCCAACTTGTAACGTGATTTCCTCATTGAAAACATCGATGAGTGCACGACCCATCCTTAAGAATCCTCTCCCAAGAATAAGAGGAACTCTTGGATCCGCATCGAAATCAACAACGACAAAGTCTTCCGGAAAATGGAACTTTCCCACTCTTACAAATACGTCCTCAGTAATACCAAGGGGACGTGAAATTGAACGGTCTGCAAGCTCGAGAGTCATGCATGTGGGACTAAGTGCCTGAAGAGAGAGCTTTTTCCAAACTGAGTAGGGCATTAAGTTGATGCTTGCACCAAGATCGGCCAAGGCAAAACACTCAACCATCCCTGGGAAATTACATGGTACTAGAAATTTCCCGGGGTCTCCTAGCTTCTCGGGAAGCTGTTTCAACAGAACTGCAGAGCAGTTTTCATTGAGTGGAGTTCGTGCCATTTCAAATAGTTTCTCTTTATTTCCCAATAAGTTTTTGATTGTCGATGCAAATTTGGGCATTAATATGAGAACATCCGCGAAACTAATATCAAAGTGTAGCTCTTGGAAAATTTGGAAAAATTTTTCCATCTGATGATTAGCTTTTTCACGGAGCTTCTGATCTTGCAATCGCGAGGGATATGGAATTGATGGTTTTGGGTTGGCTTTTGGGATTTCAATAGGACCTTCGGGAGTTTCAAACACGACTCTTTTAGGGGGAGTCGGGACCGGTACAACTAGAGGAGGGATGTCAGTGGTACCTCCGTTATTAGTAGGAAGTACCGTATCCGTAGTATCCTCAGTATCACATTCCTCTACCTGGACAGGAGAAGTGGTAGAAGGGGATGTGGGTCCTTTATAAGAAACTCCACTTCTTGTGGTGATCGCCTTTGCATCGCCCCTCGGATTATCGATCGTGTTGCTAGGTAAAATACCTGAGCCCGAGGGTCGATCATTTAAAGACTTCTTCAATTCAGAGATTTGACTAGCAGCACTTTGTTCAGTTCATCTTGGGATTTTATAAACTTTTTTAATAACTCATCAGATGATGGTCCAGTTGGAACAATTGCTTGATTTTGGTGTGGAAAATTTTGAGCCTGATTGTTCTGGAAATTCCCATGTTGCTGGTTGTTATTACCCTGGAAGTGGTTTTGTTGAAAATTACCCTGATGGTAATTGTTCTGACCTTGATTACGGTTATAATTTCCTTGGTTTTGATTGTTTTGAACATGGTGTTGACCAGAGTTGAAATTCCCTTGGTTGCTAAAACCTTGGTTCATCCGGTTCTGGTTCTGATTCTGGTTAAAGTTCTAGTTTCTGTTTTGACCATTTTGGTTCTGGGATTGATTAAATCCCGGTGGTCCAATGTAGTTATTGGAACGATAGCTCAACAGATTTCAGTCCCCTTGCGGTTGGTAGGAATTTCCTCCCGTATTGTAGGAACCTTGGGCTGCGAATACGTTCTCTTGAGTGAAGCCACTGGAGGCTGGGCACTCATGGTACGGGTGTGGACCACCACAGGTTTCACAACTGATAGTTTTATTCTGCTGATTATGATTTGTCTGGTGAATTCGGAGAACCGCAGCAGATAAATCATCAAATTTTCTGGTAAGGGCAGCTATTTCATTATTTGCCGGAGTGACTGACTTACACGAGTCATTCCTCTTTGCAGAGGAGTCCCAAAAATTGTGATGGGCAGTCATGTTTTCGATTAAGTCATAACACTCTTTAGGGGTCCTTTTCATAAAGGTGCCCCCAGCAGCAGCATTGATGGTGTCACGATGACGAAGTGTCAAACCATTATAAAATGTATCAATAATGGTGACAAGAAGCATGTTATGATTGGGACGCCGATCAATAGCAAGTTTGTAGCGTTCCCATGCCTCAAATAAGGACTCTTCGGGAACCTGTCTGAAGTTACTAATATCGTTTCTCAGCTTTGTAACCATGGATGGTGGAAAATATTTAGCCAAGAACTTAGTAACCATCTCATCAAAGGTATGGATCGAATTCTTAGGAAGTCGATCGAACTATGAAGCAGCATGATGAGTGAGAGAATAGGGGAACAGGTATAAACGTAGGCCGTCTTCGGTGACGCCATTTTCTTTCATGCTATGGGTGACGGTTAAAAATTTATCGAGATGCTTGTTAGCATCGTCACCCGGCAAACCGTAGAACTGACACGAATTTTGGACTTGTTGGATCATATTGTGTTTTAGTTCAAAATCCGTGGCTCCAATTGTGAGTGGTGCAATGGGTCCACCCCTCCCGTGCATGGTAGGTTGACATAGTTCCTCCATTGTTCGGGTGTCAGGAACTACATCCTCCTTGGGAGGGATTGGGGGCTCGTCGTTCATTTTTAGTGTGTGTTCTTCTTTAACGGTACGTAACTCAGTTACGTTTCTGTGACGATTACGTAGTGATTGTGAACGAGTGCGCATGCACTAAAAACAATTTTTTTCAAAACAAGCTCGAGGCAAAACCACAGTGAACTTAAATCAATAATCACAGGTGAATGGCTTCTTTATAAAAGGTACACCACCCACAGGGATAAAATAGCAAGTTTTTATCTTAAGTTTGGGAACTTATTATGTTCACACCCTCAGTTGGTAGGTGTTCTGCCTTGGTTTGCGGTGGTAAACTTTTATATAATTATATTCACAGTAAAATGTTTTTTGGCTTTTCGTGTATGGGTGAAAAAACTTGGACAATATTTTTGGAACTGATTCGTTAACCGAAATCGTTCCTTTAAGATTACTCGCAGGCTGGCAGGAGGGAACGAATGGATCCCTCTTCAGTTCGCAATTTAATGTCAGAACTTACCTTATACCAACTGTTTTAGGTTGTAATCTTAAAGATAACGAAGTAATTTAACTTCACAGTCTGTTTTGTTGTTTATGATTTTTTTGGTATTTTTAACACTTCAGGAAAAGTGTTAATGAACTTTTTCAGATATGATTTTGATTTTCACAAAAATTTACAAAGTGGTTATATTTGTACAGGAGGGGTTTTAAAAACCACTAAACCTAAAACATTTTGAAATACGCAACAACCTCCCCGGCAGCGGCGCCAAATTTTGACTCCTCCCAAACCAACCAGTCAACCGGGTGGAGTTGATAGGCCCACCTAGGAGAGAAAAGTCAGGTGTTTATAATCCGTGGAAGTACAGGGAAATCCCGGTTCGTTAAGTCCCAACGAGATTGAAATTGTATTTTGAACGTTTATGGGAATAAGTGGCATTGAGGACAGTAACCAAGATGATTGGGGAATGATTACACTACTGATTGCTTGGTATTTGAACAATTTGGAATAATATTAACAATCACAGAGATACAGATATAATTACAGATACACAAAATGGAAAATCAGATTACAAACAAAGAAAAGTGGGGTTTAACAATTTTACAACTACAGGGGGTGCAAGTGAAACTTTTTCAAACTTAAAATAAAAAGAAAATTTAAAATGAAAATGAAATTATTTAAATGATTAATTTAATATTTAAATACTAATTAATTAATTAAAACTATTTAAAGTGATTTAAATCTAATTTAAATTAAACTAAAAATGATAAAGATTACAAACTAAACTAAAAACTTGCAAAAATATTTTCTAAACCTTTAAAAGAACTTGAAGAAAGTATAAAAATTAAAAAGAAATATTTTGGTCTTTTTATGACTTTTCTTTTAATTAATTACTAATTATATTAATTAAACTATTTAACCAATTTTAAATTACTAATAATACTAAAATGACTTAGAAAATTATATAAAAATTTAGAAAACTAATTAACCATCACAGGAATCCTAAAAAATTATAAAAAGTTGGTTTTATGTATTTTTAAACTAATTTACTAATTATTATTCTAATTATTAATTAATTACCAATTAAACTATTTATATTATAAAAAATAGAGAATGAACAGTAGAAATTTTAGAAAAATTCCTAAAAATGTTTTAACTTATATAGAAACTAGGACAATTATAAAAACTAGGTGTTACTTAATAAAATCTAATTTTGCTATTTAATACTTTAATATTAATTAATAATTAATTAAACTAATATTAATTCTAAATATCACTAAATGACAAAAGAAAATTCTGGAAAATTTTATAAAAGTACTTTAATATAAAAGGGATTTAATAAAAATATAAAAATGCAATAGTGCTTATAAATAAGCTGAAAAGAAAATTAAAAAGATAATTTCTATTAAATAGAAGCTATCACTAATATTAAATTTGGATTTTTCTAATTTTTCTTTTACAAAACTAATTTACTACTAAAAACAAGCAACTTTTACAAAGGAACTTATGTTGTAGCTTATTAATAAGCTGTGTGTATTCCAAAATGCTTAACAGTTGAGGTTTTAGCTTATTAGGATTTGTGGCTGCTTGAATAAGTTACAATAAAAAGCCACAGATCAAAAATAAGCAATCTAATAAAGATAATGACTGGAAATAATAACAATGGAACCAAATAAGCACACACAATAAGCCAGGATTACCAAATAAGCAATTCCAAATGACCTCAGATCAAAACAGGCCAAACTAGGCACCTTTGGACCTCTGTGGGGTCTACAGAGGTAAGAGGGGGTCCAAATTGAACCTTGACCTTCCAAGTTGACCTGGTCAACTCTCAAATAAGCCAATAAGCTAGGCTTATTGCTTATTAATGAAGTATTGGTGGGGCTTGGAAGTTAGGGTTAAACACTGAGTACTCAGTCAAATGGGACAAAGTTTAGGTTGATTGCAGCCCTATCTAATAAGCTAGAAAAGAGCAAATAAGCACAGAACCTTAGAGATGGGCTTATGAGGTTTTCAAAAAACCAAGAAACTTAAGGTGGGACCCACTATTGAAGTCTGTGCAAGCATATGAAAATTGGTGATTATCCTGTGCACAGGGGAGGTTCTTCACGTACAGGTCAAAATAAGCTAGTGTATAAGCTACAATAAGGATCCCAAATTTATGCTGAATACAGATTATTGAAGCTTAGGTGATATATTTTAACCTCTGAAAGTTTGAAGACCTGAATAAATTCACAAAATTCTAGAAAAATCCTTGAATATTTGGTTTTCTGCCTAAGTATGCAATTTTGACTTTTATAGATACTAAGCTAAGTTGACCAAAGTGAAATTCTAACTTGATTTTCTGGTTGATTGTGTTATAATAAGCTATGTTAAGGCAAAATTAAGCTAAATCACTAACTTGTGAATTGTTATGGGGCATATGCTATTCTAAATCCAACACAGAATGGTATTAAGCCTAATTGAGTGTGATTTTGACTTTCTTATGAATAAGGCTAGGTTTTGAGTGTTGTTCTGAGTTAGTATAACACTAAGAAACTTGAATGAACAAGAAACAACAACAATAGATTGCCTAATCACAGAGAAACATGCTAATCCAAACACTACCTTTTTCGACCGTTTCACTAAGTTTCTGAGTATGAGACCTATTTTAACCAAACTAATGATCCATACACACTAATCAACTATATTAAATATTAAATTAACAAGGGAAATCAGACAAAGAACATCAGAATACTAAATATGAAAAAGGGATGATCTTACAACTGCCTTCCAAGCTTACTTCCAGTGAACCAGAACTAAGTACCACACCTATTAGCTTCCACAAGCTTCTAAACCAGAATGCCATCCAATATGTGCCCTACTCCAGCCTTGATCACCATGGAACCTTGATTTTTTTTTCTTTATTTTTCTTATTTTTTTGTATTTTTCTCTTTTATAACTAATGCTGAGTTTTATGGTTTCTAATAGCTTATAAAAGCTATATGAGGAGCTTATATGAGCTTATGAGTCCATATTATCAACTAGAAACAACAATGAAGCTTATTGAGAAATTTGAAATAAAAGTAAACTTGCAATAACTGATAATTGAACTGAGGAACTGAAATTGAAACTGAAAATAACTTTGATTATCACTGAGAATCTTAGAATTACACCTTGAAAGCTTAAAGATACAATGGAAACTTGAAATTGACTAATATGATTTTTAAAAGAAACTAAGTTATTCAACACACCTATCTCCTTGCATCTTCTTCCTTTTATACTTGAAAATTAGGGTTTGGGGACACCTTCTGAGCAAATCCCATCAATAAACTTGGTCGTTGGATGACTGAAACCAATCTCATCCGTTTAAACTACTTTTGGCGCCAAAAGTAAAATAGATAGCTTGTGGTCGTTTCATTGCAATTAAAGAATTTTGGGAGCTTGTAGAGGTGGAGGGGATAAGGTTGGATAGTAGGGATTGAGTTGGGGGCAAGTTGGTTGAGTTGCAGCAGAAAAACAGGGGTGTGAGGTGAAAATGGAGTGTTGAGTGGTGGGGAAGCATTAAATGCTTAGTGGGAGTGAAATGATGAGGGGGGATGAGGTGGAGTAGCCAAGTTGGGAGAGGTGAGGTGGTGGAAAACCACCTGGTTTCAGGTATGCAGGGGTGGAGGTGGAGGGTGAACAGTGTTGGCGGTTTTGGGAGGTCAAACGGGGTCAAACCCTGTTTTATATAAAAGGGTGTGGGCTGGGAGTAGTTTGGGCCTGAGTGGTGGGCTGGTGTGTTTGTGTTTGGATCAGGCTTGGTTGGTTTTGGGTTTAATAATAACCAAGGGTCCGTTTGTTATTATCACAAGGACCAATATTGTAATTTCTGGATTTTTGAGGGTGGGTTTTGACAACTTTCCAAAAGTATTAGCAAGGGTAAAACTTGCCAAGTTTTAATAATGTAAGGACTATAGTCGACTTTTCCACTTTCTAAACTTCCAGGGACCTTTTCTGCCAAACTTTCAAACTTTATGGACCATACATGTAATTTTCTGAAAGTTGAAGGGTTGAACATGTAATTTCTCCATA
>JARVZY010001874.1:52500-73000 GCA_030686995.1 Artemisia argyi
CGTATGGATGCATCCTAGGTACTTTGTTTAGTATTATTCGGTGAATGTTTTGGTGTGTGTGCAATACACCCCTTTCACATTTGGTACAATGGAGGTCATGACTCCTATGTACATTTAGTATATATATTGTTGGGCATTCCTATTTGTTTTACTTCTCTATGATTCTTATTATCTTGTCATCTCTAATGTGATTAACTTATGCTTGCTTTATTTATTTTTCTTACACTTATGACTCATTTCATTTCCTTGAGTCTCCATTATCCGTATTTCCTTTGATCATATTCTATGTTTCCATATTCTTGATTTCTATCTCAGCAGGTTCGCTTGGACTTATGTCGTCTTAACCTTCGTTTTCCTTTTGTTATTAGTTTTCGTTTGTATATATCTGTTCACTTGGCTTTTTAAGCTCAGCCGCATTTCTTTTCCTGCGGCAGGTTTTAGAAGGAAGCTGGGTTGAGTGAAGAGTGCTTAGGAGCTCTTAGTGGACTACATTTTTGATAGCCTTCCATGGATTAGAGTTTTGACTTAGAGTTTTCCTTTTGGTTCTTAGTTTGTATTAGTTTTGGAAGTTGTAATATTTAGAATTAGTCCTTTATCTTTTCATTACAACTGCATTGTAACCCTTGTATTAGCAATGTATTGCCATTTACTTGTATTCTGATTTGACTCCAAAATGTTACACTTTAGCCCTTTTCGGGTTGGGGTGTTACAATTTTGGTATCAGAGACAGGTTTGATCTGCGGATTCAAAACCCGTAGAGCTTAGGCTATGACCTGTGAGTATTAGACCCGCTAAGTTTTGCTCCATAGGAGTTATGAAACAACCTTTGAGAATTTGCGTTAGGATTTCCACTTTGGAAACTTAAGTTATGACCGGTGAGGATTGGGTAGACTATAGGGAATTTGTTTAGGTATCGTTGTTTTCGCATCATTCTGATTCGTGCCTTACTTCTAGTTGAGTCTTTTAAGAGATTTAAAGCCTATTATTATGCATAACATAAGTTTAGTGACCAAGTAATGTTTGACATTACATAAACTTTATCTTCTTTGATTTCAACCTCTGATTCATTTGTTAACCTTTTAGATGCCTCTACAGGCACTCTGAGAATTTCTATGATCATGACGTGTTTGACATGTTCTGTGAAATCTCTTGCTTTTGATAGGCATATTTAAGTTTCCCTACACCATTAGATTTTCCCTTATCCAACTGTATTCCTATGAGAAATCTTGTGGTTGATCAACCACGAGAATAGGAATATTATTACTCACTTCTGAATGATAAGATTCGCTATGCTGATCTGCCTTTCCTTGGAAAGTTTAAATTCGATTGTCATTCTGATATTGACTAGTGGACTGAGCATCAAGATGCTAACTACAGTCATACTACGTCTCTCCTTTGACATTTTGAACCACTCTGATTTATTTTGTCATGACTTCTGATTGTTAAACTTTTTTATCCTTACTCCCATGGAAACTCATATGTTACTTTCGCGGTTGTGGAGTTTTACTAGCATCTATTCTTGTTTCCCGTGGGATGAACCTCACTTTGAGAGTCATTTTACAATCTAAATTCTTCCAATGAATCCCTGAATGAACCACCCAGATTTTCCACCGATTATGAATTTGATTTGACTTAGTACTGGGAAAATGTTTTGTCACGACTTGATGTAGAATATGATTCCAATAAAGGCATGTTTATATGATGCAAGTATTATGACGCCTGGCCAACGTGATAACAATTACATTATATAACTTGAACTTATGGGGATCATAGGATATCTTTGAGGAGTGCCAGAGTACATTTAAGTTTGATGAGACAGAACCCTAGGACGAAGTTTTACCTAATTTTGAAACTCCATATTGAACAGCACCAGCCGAATTAAGAGAACTGGAGGAGTGGCAAAAAAAATGCTATGAAATGGTTTGTTGTCTTAGTGTATCTCCTTGGAGTGCTTCAATTTTTTTTTTGCGATGAAGAAAGATGGTAGCAGGAGATTATGTATTAACTTCTGGAAGCTAAACCGTATCACTATTTGAACCCATTATTCCCTACCTTGAATCGCCGATATATCTGATCAACTTTAGGATGCGGAGTTTTCCTCTAGATGGATATATGGCTTGAAGTTATTCAAAAAAAATCGTTTCGTATTCGTATAGGCCACTATAACTATTAATGTTGTTAATAGTATTAGCTAATGCTTTGACTGTTTATTGAATTTGATGAATCGTGTCTTTCGTGAGTCATTTTCGTATGACATATTAATACATTCAGAGATGAAGGAGAAACATGAGAATTATTTTCGTATTATATTGGAAACATGAGGATCATTTGTATATTCTGGAAACATGATATTGGTTGGAAGATGTTCACGACTTGCATTACCGTTGATGAATGTTATGAGTAAAGAAGAGAAGCTTAGTTTGGATGAGAACAGAGTTTGAAAAAAGCTGAAATAGAAATTAGCTTCAACTTCCATACTTTCAGGTAGTACCAATTTTGGTACGTTACAAGAAGAGACTTGGTTATGCCATTATGCAGCACGGGAAGTTTATTGCTTATGCATCAAGACAACTAGAACCATTTGAGGAGAATTATTCAGTCCATGACTTGGAATTGGCAGCAGTGTGGTTGCTCTTAAGAGTGGAAGACATATCTTACAAGGTAAATTTGGTGGCAGATACATTTAGGAAGAAATTTGAAGTTTCGGTTTGTCTTGGAGATTGAGCTTAAGAAAATCAATACTTAGAACGCAGGGAAGTTGAGTCGTTGTGAACATGAAGGTTGAATCCAATTACAAATATTAGAAGCTCAGGAGCAAGATGGCTAACTATGATCTGTGTTAGGAGACTAGAAAGAAATTGTTACGATTGAGGCATAGTTCTACTTTTCTATCCCTCTTAGTTTTACTAAGATGTATAAGGGAACTAAAGCAGGATTTGAATTTTCATGAACCTTGGAATGAAATCTCCATGCACAATTAAAAAGGATGACATAATTTGAATTATGGTAGATCATTTGAGTTAATCAGCTCACTTTTGTCTCTTAGGATGTGTATTCGGTTAGCAATTTGGTATAAATCCTCCGACATAAGGTTTCTCAATTGCATGGCGCACCTGCAGTGATCGTGTCAGAGATTTCCGCTTTTACCTCACCGTTCCAAGAAGAACAATGAAGGCTTGAGGGACCCAACTCAAGTATAGTTATGCCTTTCATCTACAGACTGATGGACACTACAAGAAAACAGGTCTTTACCCGCGGAAATTACCCATGTACATTGGTGTGTGGGTATTCTCCCTTATATTACCCATTAGTTACCCACAATTAACAGATCCAAAGTCTGGAATAAATTTCCCTCGATTTTCCCATGGTTTTACCCATGAATTTACCCATTAAATAATATATCGTGTGTAGTTTGTGGCTAAATGATTCCCGCCAAAATATTTCCCACATATTACACACAATTTTATCATAACGGGTAAAGTCATGGCTAATTTTATGGGTAAATTTATTTTTACCCATAGATTACACACATCTTTTGTATTCGTTTGTAATATTTGTGGGTAACATTTATACTTGTAGCTTTTCACAGACCCGGTTTCCCATTTAACATCTCGTGTGTAATTTATGTGGCTAAAGTTACATTACCCATATATTAGACTCATCTTTTGTGCTCGTGGGTAATTTGGTGTGTGTAATTTCTGGGTAAAAATATGCCCATGACTATGGCGATGGTTAAATTTTGTGCCTAAATTATTTTCCTCATCTTAACTTGGGTGAATTTTTGTTACGCGCTATTTACACACCATTTTATGTTCATTGGTAAAATAAATAAATAAATAAAATGGAGTATTTACAAGGAAAAGACCAAGGAAATGAATTACTGAGGACAAATCACTAAGCAACCCATATCTTGTCTAGAACAAAACAGGAAATGGACAAGCACATTCCAATACAAAGAAACTAAATAACAATAGCTGCAAAATTCTATGACCTGCTAACATGCTCCTTCTTTCGCATTATCACCATGGAAATACTCAGTTACCTCTTTCACATATGTCAACGCCTTCTTTTCATGAATCTTGATCTTTGCAAGTTCTATTTTCGCTTCTTTAAAGAACACTCTCATTGACCAGTAAAAGTTTCCTTGTGTTTCTGAGGTCTCGTGACCTTCTGATTGAATTTTTTGCAACCCTGTTTCAAGTTTTGACACATAACCGCGTAAGACATCTGAATCCATTCCTACTGCATTCTTGACATGACTTAATTCTCGACTTAGCTCACTGACTATTTGTAGTCCTTGTTTCTTAAAAGTACCTTCACTGAATGTTGGATACGGGTCGATTTGGTATTAGATTCTGACCTTTCTGGCCTTTCAAAATTTTTTTTTTAAATCTGTACTTTCTGATCTGATGATTTCATGAACCACGAAATGAAGTAAGGTTGGGTTTCCATCTGTTCCTTTTACATCCACTAATTTTAAGAGAGTCTCTAGTTTGAATGCTTTGGCCTCACCATGATTCATACCAACATTCATGCGATTTCCTATTTGTAAAACAGCTTCAAGAAGCCTTAGGAATAACTGGCTGTTCTTTAGTTCTTCACTTGCTGACTGAGATGAAATGTATAAAAATCAGCTAAAAATTCCAGTATTTTACTTTGATGAATGATTTAAAAAAAGTACCTCTAATGTCCGAAAAGAAGACCTTAAGAATATTATTTCATTTTCAAAGTTTGCTCAGTAAAGTATGGCTTCAGCGCTTTTAAATGTGAATGGGATATCAAATATTGCCTTCAAGAATCTTTCTACAGACCCTAATGTTGATATAAAACCTCTGTAATCTCGAACTTTTATCTCTTCCTCTTTTGTTAGAGCCATCTTTACGAGTGTTGCCAATAATTCAGCACCCAAACTGTCTCCATTCCCTGTTCCACCAAACAAAACGGTCTAAGATGAAGATGTATTAAGTGATAAAGGACATATCTTTACTGTTTTTGTTAAATGTGAGTTGGAATTGCTGGTAACCCGAATGGACTTTGAGCTGGACCGACACTTAGCAGCACAACCCATAGTAGAATTGCAAAAGAACAAGTAACTTCCATAGAGCTAAAGGCACTAAATATGTACTGGCTGACCCAATTCATAGTAAGAAATCCATGTATCACACACAAGATCTTTTCCACTAAACCATATTACTCAATTTATTGTTATTTGTCAACATATTGAAACTATAAGATGTGCTCATCGCTTGGTAGAAAAGATAGGTTCAGAACTTCAGATCAGTAAGCCATTTATATGGATGTCTAGAAGAAAGTAAGCTCAAACAGTGAGGTTTGGTGCTACATCAGGCTGAGTTTGAAGTACTACATGGAAAAAATCCTGCAGAAGTAAATAAATAATGACTACCAACTAATCTTCAGCAGAAACGAAAAGACAAAAGAAGGTAATAAAAATGTTGGGAAGATAACCAAGGTAACCAAGGTCTCTATCCACCTAAAGGTTCAAAAGCAAAAGAACTGTTTTATACTCAAAATGTTATTGTCATACGACCCAATCTCTAACCACATGAACATAAACATGAGTTATGCAAGAAATTTATTACATGACGAAATAAATTCAATCTCATTGAAAGAAACTTAATCATTGTCATCTCCTGAATGTTGCAGATCATCATCGCCATCGTCCATATCAACTTGGATACCACTTGAATCATTCAGAGGTATTGTTGAAAGATCAGTGGCATCGATTGAATGTGCTTCTACTTCATCGTCTTGCAAGGCTGTAGTTTCTTCGGGAAGATTAAATGTTGAAGTGGCTTTGATTTTGCACACAGACCACCAATCAACTTTGTCACGACGCAAGCTCGGATAAGGTGAATAATAAACTTGTGATGATTGACTAGCCAAAACAAAAGGCTCATACTTCCTAAGCCTTCTTTTATGGTTGATATCAACTAGCTTGTAATCTTTATGAATCTTCATCCCAACATTCGGGGTTGTGTCAAACCAATCACACCTAAACAACACAACTCTTTTAATTGGGAGAGCGGGATACTCTAATTCTAAAATCTCCAATAAAACGCCATAAAAGAAAGTTGACATGTCACCATAATTAGTACCGTTAATGCACACTCCACTGTTATAGCTTGACCTCCCTGAACCATGCTCACTATTATGGAATTTATACCCATTGACAAAATACATTGGATAGGTGGTAACACTCCTTCTCAAGGGCCCTAAAGCAACATCCTTGATAATTTGATTATCCACATTACCTGAATTGTGTGCCTACAATTAACATATAAAGTTATTACATGCATACTCATATACTAATTATAAGACTATAAGGGCTGAAATACTTACATAGTGATTAACCAATCAGCAAACTCACTCTCAAGCCTCCGGTCAACTTGGTCATCTGTTATGGTTGGATAATTTGCCTTAATCTCTTCAACAAATATCCTTGAGAGACATAGAGAGATTGTTTTTAGAAAGGTAATTTATTTTAAAGAGAATGGGACCTAAGGAAATAAAAACACCACAAGGTTGAATAATTGATTCTACTAATGATATAAAAAATAAGTAAATACTATTTGAAACTTACTCAACATATTCTTCAATCTCAACACAATTTAGTAACACACAGATTCTTGCAGCAACATACTCCTCATCACTTAAACGTCTTGATATTCCTTTTCCAGATGATTGACCATCAGACATGAATATAGAGAGATTTCCTTCAAATGATTCAGCATCACCTCCACCATCATTACGAGGCGCTGCATTCATCTTTGTTCTAACATGAGGCTCAAAGTAATGTGAACAAAACATTGATCTTTCTTCAATTAAGTACGCATTAGAAATTGAACTTTCAACCTTAGCTTTATTGGTCACTTTCCGCTTTAGTTTTCCCAAGAACCTACATTTGACAATATTTTTTCTTAATATCTCATTTACAATAAAGTAGTAGATTAAAATTATTAGTCTAATTTACCTCTCAAATGGGTACATCCAACGATATTGAACTGGCCCTCCAACTCTTGCTTCATAAGGTAAATACACAGGCAGGTGTTCCATAGAGTCGAAGAAACTTGGAGGAAATATTCTTTCTAGTTTGCACAAAATCACAGGAACGTCTTCATGGAGTCTGATCATGTCTTCTTCTTTGAGCATAGTACATGTAAGATCTCTAAAGAACAAGCTTAAATCAGTTAGAACTTTCCACACTGTGGTTAGCAACAATTCACGAAAAGCTATTGGGATCAATCTATGCATGAATACGTGACAATCATGACTTTTCATCCCAAACATCTTGTACTTTTGCATATCAACACACCTAGACATATTTGAAACATACCCATCTGGAAACTCTAGTTTTGAAACCCAATCACACACAACCTTTTTTTCCTCTTTACCCAAGCTGTAAGAAGCTTTTGGATACTTCCCAGTTGATTCATTTTTCTCCAAATCCTTGCGCTTACAATAAATTTTTATATCCTCTCTTGCCTTTGCATTATCTTTAGTTTTTCCTTCTATATCCATCACTGTTTCAAATACATTCTCAAAAACATTTTTTTCAATATGCATAACATCCAAATTATGACGGATAAGATTAGTACTCCAGTAAGGCAAATCCCAGAATATACTTCGTTTCCTCCAACCACATAACTTGCTAATGGAAGCATTTGATTCCACACCACCGATTTCTGTAACTTTCTTTAATGTGAAATCATCAATTTGCATGATAACCTCTGCACCTGTTAGTATTAACGGAGATGTCCTTCTGGTAGAAATTGGCGATGGCAATCAAACCA
The DNA here is from genome assembly GCA_030686995.1 of Artemisia argyi. Classification (NCBI taxonomy): domain Eukaryota; kingdom Viridiplantae; phylum Streptophyta; class Magnoliopsida; order Asterales; family Asteraceae; genus Artemisia; species Artemisia argyi. The sequence continues at coordinate 60,312 of JARVZY010001874.1, forward strand.
TGAAACCTTTCGACCATTTGATAAGCTAAAAGCTTTTGTGTTGTCTAGACAATATGGACAAGCTTTCTTTCCCGATGTACTCCACCCAGACAACATTCTATAAGCCGGAAAATCACTTATTGTCCACAAAAGTGCAGCTCTCATAAGGAAATTTTGTTCCTTTGACACATCATATGTGCGTACACCCTTCCAAAGATCTAATAATTCTGCTATTAACGGTTGCAAATATACATCTAACCTCTGCTTTGGATTCTTTGGTCCAGGTACTGTAATTGTCAAAAACATATACGGGTCTTTCATACACATCCATGGGGGCAAATTATATGGTGTCATAATGACCGGCCAACAAGAATATTGTTTTCCAGACTGGCCAAATGGTTGAAACCCGTCATTGCATAACCCTAATCTTACATTGCGTTTCTCTAATGCAAAAGGACGATGCGTACGATCAAAATGTTTCCATGCCTCGGCATCAGATGGGTGGAACATTACACCATCCGTTTGAACATGCTCAACAATGTGGTACTTCAGTTCTCCTCTTTTTGACGCCCCTCTTTCTTTGTTTATAAAGAGGGTGCTCGCCAAATTTGCAAATTGTTGCATCAATATCTTTATCCCAATAGAGCATACATCCATTAATGCAACAATGGATTTTCTGACAGGGAAGGCCTAAATCTGCTGCATACTTTTTCGTGTCATAAAAACTACCAACCAACTTGTTATCAGACGGTAAAGAATCTTTCAACAATCTCAGTATATCATCAAATACCTTTTCAGTAATGCGACCCTCTGACTTAATGTTTAACAACCTTGCAATCGTAGATAATTGTGAGAGTTTTGAACAACCTGACCATAATGGTTCGCCTGCTTTATGAAGCAAATCATATAACTTCTGAGTTTTTGAGTTTGGTGGTTCGGTTTAATTTTCATCGGTTGGTGGGTTAAAATCATGACCTATAGCATATATGACCAAGTTGCGATATGAATTTGACCCTTCTACATCTCCAATAGATGAGGTATTAGTCTGTGAATGTGCAGAGCTTGATGCAGTTGAAGGTTCCCCATGCAAACCCACTGATAGTAGTTCTTTATGAACCCGTGATTGCCTAAGTGCAACTTTACATATACCGGTAAACGATATGCTTGATTTTTGCAATTTCTACATGGGCATCGTATTTTATCCTTGTCCATGTATGCTGATTGTTGGCAAGCATATTCAATAAATGCTTCAACCCCATCGATGAATTCAGGACTAATGTATCTACGGTCCTCTGTAAACCTCTTATACATCCATTCTCGATCCATTCTTATTTAATATTCTATTGGTGGTAGATGTCAAACCAAATGAACAACCTGAAAAGTAAAAAATAAAATAAAATAACAAAAATAAATAATACTAATAAAATTGAAAACAAAATACTTAAATACACAATGGCCATGGATTCAAGCTCAGCCATGAGTGTTTGATAGTCTCAACTATGATCTAGCTTGTTGTTAGATGTGGATTTAAGTTGTGATAATTTGGTAATCAGTTTGAGTGTTTGACAAATTCAGAACTAGTTTTGCTGTAGCTAGTTCTAAACTGACAATGCTCATAGATGATTATAAGGGAGAACAATCTTTTTTGTAGATGGGAAAACTCAAGAAACCGGTTGAAGAAGGTAAAATAAAATATATGGGTCTATCTGAAGCTGGTCCAAAAACCATCATAAGATCATACGTTGTTCATCCAATAACAGCTGTACAACTGGAGTGATCTTTATGGACTAGAGATGAAGAAGACGAGGTCATTCCTACCTGTAGAGAGTTAGGAATCGGGATTGTTCCTTTTGCTCCATTGGGTACTGGCTTCACGTCTAAAGTTGATGGACAATATCGATGCTAACGACTATAGACAGGTTTGTGGTTATCTCATATTGTCTTTGATTTTATTGTATACTTCTATTGATATGTGTAAACATAAGCCCGCGTTTGGAATGCACCCATTTGCACAACCAACAGGCCATTCATCAATCAGGAAAGAGCTATTCATAAGCTTGAGTGGCCAAGAAACCAACCCAGAACAAAAAAAACAAAAAAATGAGTAACCCACTTCAAAACCTGTGGTCGCGGCTCATCTATGCAGTACATTACAATTATGTTGTATGTATAATAGTATGTTATTCTCAGATAATTGAGCAGTTGGAAAAAATATTGTAACCTCACAATGTACTTTCTACTTAATCTATGTATTACTAACCACACTCGCGGCTGTCATAATAGTGCAATGACCTGCACACTTGTATACTCCAATAATGTATTAGGATTATAATTTTTGCTCATGTTGTAACCCAACAGTGTACTTATAAACACAACAACTCAATTGACTCGGCATACCCAAGTATATATAATAACTTTGAAATCCCTTGTTCATTATAAAACAACAGTAAAAGTAATTTATGAAATTAAAACAAATCAAACCTTTTAATCAACAATGAGAATGATATTACTGAGATGGCTACTGGTGCAAGGTTCGATGGATCAAGACTATGGTAGGGCAGAGTTTTATTGGAGGAATGGATAAAATAGATAACTTTAGGATTAGTTTGGCATTTGTATTCTTTGTATATCTTTATTGAGTATTAAATTATAGGCCGGACCGACTGAAGGACCGACCGAAACTGGACCGGACCGGACCGACCATATTCGGTCTGGTCCTCGGTGTTGGATTTTTGGCTAATTCGGTCGTCGGTCTGGTCGGTCTGGTCCGGACCGGACCACAAACCGATTATTTGGCCTTGTTGGACCGGACCGACTGACGGACTGACCAAGACCGGACCGGACCGATCACATTCGGTCCGGTCCTCGGTCTTGATTTTTTGGCTATGTCGATCCTCTGTCTTGTCGATCTGGTCCGGTCGGGTCCGGTCCTTGACCGATGCTCACCCCTAATCAGGACCACTAATTGTACTATGCAAGTTATTGTTTTATAAAAAAGATATGTTGATGATCATCAGGACTACTAGCTAATTGTACTATGTAAGTTATGTTTTTGTTTGAGCGAAGGTATTCATGCCATGTAGTTTAAGTTTAATTGAAGTAACTACGTTAGTTTATAAATATACTAGTAATTTGTAACTAGGGTGTAAACGAGCCGAATCGAGCCGAATACCTATCAAGCTCGAGCTAAGAAGCTGTTTGATTCATTACTTAAACACGATAACAATTCATAAACGTGTTACATGTGTTATGTATATCCAGGTTAAGGTTATGGTTGAGTTTTAAGGCACAGCTAATAAACATGTCAAGTCAAGTTGAGGTTATACCAGCCATTAAACCCAGATAGGTTTGTGTTAACACAACTCGATCGCCGCCTCTTTTTCGAGACTTGTTCACAAAGTTTGAGCTCAACTCGATTGTTTACAAAGTATATATAGTTAACACTAATGTTTTTGAAAACCAAGTCTCAAATCAACCAGGTCAAATCACTGGGTTACCGGTTTGACCGTCGGGTCAACCCGGTTCGTCATGCGACGTGTAATTGTAAGTGAATTTTGCGTGTTTATTTTCTTATGTGTCGTGTGTTTGTTGTTATGTGTCATGTAGTTTTAAATTGCGCCTAATTTTTTACCTTTGAATAATATAATCCAACGGATGATATTGAAAGTCCATTTTTGTAAAAATCTAATGCGACGTCTATTTTTGTAAAAAAAAAGTATGATAAAGGTACATTTAGAAAAATCTCTCTTGATAAAACATATATTATAGAACATTAGACACATACAATTCAACAATACAAGTTTTAAACTTTAAAACAACATCATTAATCGGCATAAACTATATATGGACACGGACTCGAACCTGAACACAACCCGACTAAGTCTATTATGGTCGTCTACTCGTCTTACTCGGTCAATAATTGTATTCGGATTTCAACTCAAATAACTCGAATACTAAACAGGGTCGGATATTGGGTTGAAAATATCTGGCTAACTCAGATTCAAGTCAACCAGTTGACCTCCTTACGCTTTCTAAAATATTTAAAAATATATTTTTTATAAATTACCATTTAAACGAGTACAAATAGACAATTCTATTATATTTTACTCATATTCGGGTTGACCCGATTGCGTACAGACCCGACTCGAGTGAATCCGACCCGATTTGACATGACCAATTAAATCATATTCAAATACGGTCGGTTTGCGTATGTTATTTTCAGCCTTGACAATTTGACCCGAACCCGATTAAGACACCTTAATATCATATAGCAATAAAATCTTGATGGTGTTATACCTAATCATAAAAAATTATTTATAATGTAATAGCTATGAAATGTGAGTAATAAGAAATATGGAGTATATGATATAAAATATATTGATAACAAAAATCAAATATTTATTAACCAAAACCTTATTATAAGAGGGTCGGTCCATTCTTTTATTTTTAAACAGGGCCTGGTCCATTCATATTCATACAATTGCATAACCCTTTCACTCTACACCAAAAAAACATAAAACCCTTTCACTCTTAAGCGGCAAATGAAAACCTAAGCGGCAAATTGAATGAAGGCGATTGAAAATTAAGTGGCAAATGATAAGGGTTTAGCGGGAAATTAAGGCGCCTTTTATCAAGATTAAGCTTGATAACAATCGCATAATAATCGGATCTCATTTGTTGAATAAATAGCGGCACTAATCGCTTATAATTTTCATTGAATCAGTTCAATATAGGAGGTACCAGCGAATTGTAGAAGCAATATCACAAGGATTAACAACTTTCAACAAGGTATGTGCCCAATCTAATTTCATATTAGCATATAGTTTGAATATATCAAAGGCTTCATTCTTTGTAATTGGAGTGTTCTTATTTCTGTTTGATATTTTAATCATTATTGATGTTTCTCTTATATGTTCCAAAGTATTTTTCCAATTTTGAATTGTAGTTGTATTGAACAAGTGTTTTTTTTTAATGATTTTGTTTTGCCTGTCAATTATTCAAACAAAGTGTTAGAGTATATTTCGAATAAGATTACAGTATTTTAACATTAAAGACCATATGTTAATGTGTTATATGTTTGTCCTAGGGTTACTTTTTAATCTAAATGAAAATGATGTGTAGATTAAGGGGTTGTTTGATTGCTTCATAATGGGTAAATTCAAAGACCAATACTAATTATGTCAAAGGTATAAAAAAATTTGAGTCGATGGATCTTTCCATACACTTCTGAATGATTTGTATTATTTCAGAACCAAGTTATTCAGAGTCATTTTATCCCAATACCAATTTTTATAAGTATCAAGAATTGACTGCCAAATAGAACATAGCCAATAGAGGTTTGATTTGGTTTGATCCTACTTTCCTTCACTCAAAGGTGCAATGCACGAGGCCAATCCCAAACAGTTCTTGAATGGACATAAAAAACTATAAGATAAAAAACAGTTCTTGACTGGACATGAACATAGACAATAGACTGTCTATGTATTGTTTTTCATTTTTTGTACTGCTATATATGTGTTCTTTTTTGTCCCAATTTCTTAACCAATTTGTTACGGAAGATACCATTTTGTTGTATTTTTGTTTCTTGGTTGTATATGTATTGTTTATTAACTTATAGAAAGTATAAGGCCAAAAAAAAACAAGCCCAGCTAATTTAGAAATGGAAGACTAATTTAGGCCAATGGTAAATCATTAGACAGGTGGTTGTGGTTTTATTTGAACGACAATTTAGTCACAAACTTGTAGAAGCAAAGGTAAGGTAGATGAGCCCCACACGACTTAAAAATCTTTTCGTGAACATGACTGTTAGTCACATGGTTGAGTTTGTTCAGTAAGGACCTAAGAGATAATTCATTATAGAGCATCGAAGTAATTTCATAAGTTATATGTCATTTATGCAACATTGAATTGTTGAGTTTATACAGTAAATGTTTAATCTACACTTTTGTTTACTATCTCATCAACATCTCGTATTTTAAATAGCTGCAGATATGACGAGAGGAAGGGGAGGAATCACCAACAGATCACTTCTCTCATATGCTCATCCTAGAACAGCGGCCGCAACTACAACTGATCCAACTTTAAATAGTGCAATGCCTAGAGGAAGGGGAGGGATCACAAAAAGAGTAGGTGTCTCGTATGCTCCTCAGGGAACAATGGATGAGATTCTTGATGATTCAACTTCTAATGGTGATATGACGAGAGGAAATTTTGGGAACACAAGGAATGGAGGTCTCTCACATTCTCCTGAAAGAACAACAGATGAGATTGTTAGTGATTCAACTTTCAATGGTAATGGCAATGAAACATCTGGTGAAAATGTTATAGTGACAAATTCAGGCCCTCGATCAAATGTTGAAAGCTCTCAGAATCAGTCACTCACAGTTGGGAGAAAACAACTCACTGTTGTCAATGGATTGTAAGTATAAGGTCTATTATTTCAATAGCTGATTACACATTTTCATGTGATTACACTGATTTTATCATCTTCGTTATATTATAATAGCCTTGAAAATTCAAGTCAATGCTCACGAGTAATAACAAGGATTTTCAAATAAAGAATTGATGATGGAGCCTTCACATGGACAAAGGTGCAACGAGACACCAAAAACTTCTATTTTGAAGAATTTAAGGTATACCATCTGATATTTAAAATATTTGATATGCACATATAACATATCTGATTATTAATGATTTGGATTAATGTAGAAACATTATGTATGGGAGCCTATAACGGAAACACAAGTGAGGACAGCATGGGAATCAAAAGCTTCTGAACGTTATACAGATTTCTTGAGAGACATTAGGCGTAAAATGATAAAACCAATATTTATAAGTGAAGACACATGGGCAGGTTTTGTAGGGTATTGGGATACACCCGAGTACAAGGGGAAACGAGAAACAAATTCACAGAATCGTCTGAAGGGTGATGGTCCATCAACTCATACTGGAGGGTCCGTATCATATCGTGAATATGCAAAGAAACTTGTAAGCTTAAGAAACTTAGTTGTAGTTCTATGATACTAAAATATGTTATTGTTTGTTTAAGTAAATCTATTTCGAAAGTTTTTGTTAGTTTATGATTTTTTTCATTTTTTGTGCAGGAAACGACATTAAAGCGTCCACCTAATCCTTTTGAACTTTTTGTGTATACCCATACAAAAAATCATGATGAGACAACTTTTATCGATAAGAAGGCAAAAACAATCAATGTAAGTTCTGATCTAAAAAGTGAATACCATTTTCATTTAGTATATAATCACTCATTTTCACATCTATATAATAACAGGATAATGTGTTGCGATTGAGGGAAGCACGTGAGGCAAATCATGCAGAAGGCGAGTCATCCCAATTGGTGAATGAATCAGCACTTTATTATGAGGCGGTCGGAGGTGTGAAGAAAAGAAATGTATATGGTCTTGACTCACAAGCATTTGCGTATTAACCGAATCCCTCCACTAGAACTTTTGCAACATATATGCCACATGAACCTTTGGAGAACAAGTATCTGGAGATGGAGAGAAAGTTGACTCGCCAGATCGGTAAGCAAGAACAAATTCTTGAGTTCTTGTGTGGTCATCTTGATATTCCTGTCCCAAGTACTAAGAGTGACACTGAAGACAACAATGAAGCAGATAATGTGGGGGGAACTCAAAACCCAAACACTAGCAACTCCGAAGAGCATGAAGTCTAATAAGATGATCATCACAGTCAACCTAAGTTAATTTATTTTCTGTGTGTCTGGTGGTTTAGGTTCAGGATTATTTTGGTTTGCATATCTTAGGTTGCTGTTTTCTTTATTTTGAATTATTGTTGGTTCCTTTCGGATATTTTATGTTTATGTTAAGTTTAATAAAGTTGTTTTATGTTTGTTATATTGTATGCCTAATTTATATTTTACAGCTTTTTCAAATTTTTTCCAGATATTTCATAATAATTTCAATCAAATCACTTCTCAAAAAATTCCCAAAAATTTTACCGGTACTTTTTGTGGTGAATATTACCCACCAATTATTGTGGGTAAACTTCTAATATTACCCTTTGCTTTCCTACCAATTATTGTGGGTAAACTTCTAATATTACCATTGGCTTTTCCCACTTAAATATCCGTGGTTAAATGTACCCATAAATTATCATGGGTAAACTTCTAATATTACCCTTTGTGTTGATGCATAATCTGGCGCGGACTTATTCAACGACTCTCCTTGGGCCATTAGTCGTCTTCATAAGCCCTGAGTAGACCTGTTCAACAAAGAGAACCCGTTAGGAGTGGACCCTAGGCCGTAGCCCCGGGATCCACCTCCGACGGTCAAGTTAGTATTGATGCGCGGTAACATATAATAGTTAGGTTTAGGGTAACCTGTTGTATTCTATTCTGTTGTGAATGGAACCCCAGCCCTATATTTATAAGGCATGGATTAGGGTTTAGGCGTAGAGTGGGCCGCTGTCTGCCAGGCCTGGCCCATGTAGGATCCAGTCCGGACCATACGTCCACAAGCCCCCCAAGTTTAGTATGACATAGTGCGTGGCTATGCTATGCTAAACTTAAAGTTTTGTTCATGGCCGCGTAGGCCCAATCAACCATGACGCCGTGACCCATGTGTGCGCAACTTGTGTGCACATGGGACGGATCATACTGCGCAGCCCACATGCGACAGTGCGCACTGGGATTGCGATTGTGATTGTCTCACAATGGTGAAGGTGGATAGGTGGATCCCTATGTTGTATCCTAGATAAGGGTGTACCTTTTGTTCCAGTAGCGATACAACATAGTGCGACAGAAGACGTGCTCCTGTGGCAGGAGTGCGCGTTGTCCGCGACAAAAGTGTGCGCTGTGCGCGGCAAGGATGCGCGCTGTGCACGACAGAGGTGCGCGTTGTGCGCGATAGAGATGCGCGTTGTGCGCGCTGTGTGCGAACATTACATTCGTCTTTACAACCGACAGAGGACGTCTCCCATGCGGCAAGATGGTGCGAATATTTAAATTCGTCTTTGTACCGGGCTTGCAATACCTCTTACGTACGATATGCTTCCAAATATGCCTGCGTGACTTGTACGAAAACAGTGGTAGGATATACCCTGGTAGCCCCCCAAGTTTGATGGTGCTACTCGTGTAGGAGCATTAAACTTAGTTATCCTGAAAAAACTTAATGCAAATATTAAAAGTATATGTCGCGAATCGCAACATATAAAACTTAATAAAGTAAAAGATTAGCGCGTAGCAAAAGTATAGCACATAGCATATATAATTAATATATAAAAGAAGTAGTAGTATGAATTACACCTATCGTGAGGTTTTATAAACTACATAAAAGAAGTAGCACGTAGCTAATAAATAAAAACAGTGCGCGCATGGCGATTAATTGATCTTTTTATTTTTTATTTATTTTTTAAAGAATGGCGCGGATGGATGGACCATGACCGTGACTAATAATTTCTGTTGCACGCACAGACGCAGATAGATTTATCATGACCGCATAGACTCTAACGTTTTTGGATGATCGCAGTTGACCACGGCTTTCGTCCAGTGCCTGTACGTGACAGTGACAGTGCGCTCATGGCGATTGACTAGCATCGTGGTGCCTGTACATGACAGTTCGCTTATGGCGCCAATCTGCGAAGATTTCTGAACGCATGGCCTAACGCGGGTAGATTTATCGCGACTGCGCTGTTTCGCGGCTAAAAGATAAAATAAGTCCGATCGTGCGGATTTAATGCGCTCGTAGCGATAGATAAAATCGTGTTTATCAAGGTAAAAGGATTTATGTAAAATCTTTTTAATAATTAAAAGATATCTTCCCATTTGGGTCCGAGCTTGCCTGTGTCTTCTGCGTGGCTCGCGTCGTTGGCGTGGTAAACAAAGTCTCCTGGTCTGAATGAAGTGTGTCTGACTTTTGCATCATAATACTTCTTCATTTTTGCCTTAGCCTCTGCTTCGCATATAGCTGCGCGTTCGCGTCTTTCTTCCAGTACGTCTAAGTCTATGCGCCGTTCCTCGTCATTTGTTGTGACGTTGACCTCTGGTGTGCGTATAGTTGGCATTCCTATCTCAGCTGGTATGACGGCTTCTGTTCCATAGACTAGGGAAAATGGCGTGTCGCCAGTACTGGTTTTGATTGTTGTGCGATGCGCCCACAAGACATGCGAGAGCTCGTCTACCCACCTTCCTTTGTGTCTGTCAAGGCGCGCTTTTATTCCTTCGCCTAGACTGCGGTTTGCGCGCTCGACTAGGCCATTGGTTTGTGGGTGTTTGACTGAAGCAAAGTGTTGTGTGATGTTCAATTGTGCGCACCAATCTTTGAATGGGTTATCACAGAATTGTTTTCCGTTGTCTGATATGATCGCACCCGGTAGTCCGAAGCGACAGACAATGTTGTCCCAGACGAAGCGTTTGACTTGGTTTCCCGTGATGTTCACCACCGCCTTTGCTTCGATCCACTTCGTAAAGTAGTCTATGGCTACGATGAGGAATTTTACTCCTCCCACTGCGACAGGGAAAGGTCCTGCGATGTCAATACCCTATTTGTAAAATGGCCATGGTGAGGTAATTGGTGTTAGCTCTTGTTGTGGTCGGCGCGGAATTGGCCTATGGACTTGGCAATTGCTGCATTTTCTTATCAGATCGCTTGCGTCGCGATGCATTGTTGGCCAATAGTACCCTGACCTTAGAGCGCTTGCCACCACGGATCGTGGCCCTGAGTGCATACTACATGATCCAGCGTGAATTTCGCGGAGTACGTAGTTTGCTTGAAGGGGTCCAACACATCTGAGCCATGGCTGTAAGAAAGACCGTCGATAGAGTACGTTGTCGCGTAATTCAAATCGTTGCGCTGTGCGCCGTATTCTTCGAGCGTCTTTATGATCTTGGGGTAGGATTCCCTTGCTAATAAATTCGATGATAGGTGTCATCCATGTAGGATCTTGTTCCTCTATCACCGTTGATATCTCCATTTCCAAGAATGACTTGTTTTTTAGGGTTTCTACTAATACCTATTTTGAGAGGTGTGCGAAGCTTGTGGATGCGATCTTGCTGAGTGCGTCCGCCTTCCTGTTATCTCCTCTAGGCACCTGTTTTATTGTGAACCTATCAAAGTTTTTGATCAAAGATTTTGTCTTTTCTAGGTATTGGATCATGTGTTCATCCTTGGCTTCGTATTCACCTAGCACGTGGTTAGCGACTAGTCGCGAATCTATGTTTGCTTCTAGGTTGCGTACACCCATTTGGATTGAGATACGTAGTCCGGCTAGTAGGGCTTCGTATTCTGCCTCATTGTTTGTGGCTGTGAACTCAAAGCGAAGCGCATAGGTGAATTCCATACCTTCTGGATTTGTGAGAATAAGGCCTGCGCCTGATCCATCCACACATGAGGACCCATCTGTGAACAGAATCCAGGGTTCCTGAAGATCTGTTTTAGCTGCGGACATTTGGCTGTCGCTGTCTGGCTTCTCCACGATAAAATCAGCTAAGATTTGTCCTTTGATTGCAGTGCGCGGTCTGTATGAGATGTTATACTCACTTAGCAGTACACTCCACTTTTGTAAACGTCCTGATGCGTCAGGCTTAGAGATAACTTGTTTGATTGGCTGATCAGTGATTACGGCTATTGGGTGCGCTTGAAAGTATCTGCGCAACCTTTTGGCTGCGAACACTAGAGCTAAGTCCAGCTTTTCCATAGCGCTGTAGTTAGTCTCTGTTTTCTTTAGGGCTTTGCTTACAAAGTATATGGGTGTCTGGACGGAGTTCCTATCTGTCAATAGTACTGTGCTGACTGCTCCATGGGTTGCCGATAAGTACATGATTAGTTCTTCCCCTGGTCGCGGTGCGACAAGTTTGGGAAGGGATGCCAGATGGTTTTTAAGTTGTTGGAAAGCTTCCTCCGCTTCTTTAGTCCAGCGGAAGTCTCCCTTTTTAGTACACTTCGTGAGTGTTTTAAAGAGAGGAAGAGATTTGTCTGCTGACTTAGATAAGAAATGGTTTAGCCCTGCTAGCTTTCCATTCAATGACTGGACTTCTTTGAGTGTGCGCGGTGAGGGAAGATCAATAACAGCCTTTGTCTATTCTGGGCAAGGCTTGATTCCATCGGGTTCTATCAAGTATCCAAGGAACATGCCTTCGGTTGCGCTAAAGGTGCACTTCTTGGGATTTAACTTCATGTTTATTCGCCCTAATGTTCTGAATGTTTCCTCAATGTCGCGCACCAACTCGTCCTCTGTATGGCTTTTTATGACAAGGTCGTTAACGTAATCTTCCAAGTTGCGGCCTACTTGTTTTTCGAAAGCTGTGTCCACTAGTCGTTGGTATGTCACGCCTGCGTTCTTCAAGCCAAAAGGCATTTTTGTGTAGCAGTACACTCCTTGACTGGTGTGGAAAGCTGTTTTTTCTTCATCTTCCACTGCCATCTGTATCTGATGATACCCTTTATATGCATCTAGGAAGCATTTGAAAGGGTATCCGCATAAGGACTCAACCTTCCAGTCTGTCTCTGGCAGTGGATAGCAGTCCTGTGGACATGCTTTGTTGAGGTCCGTGAAGTCCACGCACATCCTCCAACTACCATCGCTCTTCTTTACCATAACTGGGTTAGAAAGCCAGTCGTAATAGTATACTTCGCGCATGATGCCTGCATCTATGAGCTTGTGTACTTCTTCCAGAATAACTTTTGTACGATCTGGGGCCTGGCCGCGTTTCTTTTGTCGTATTGGAGGGTATC
>JARVZY010000245.1:0-85176 GCA_030686995.1 Artemisia argyi
CTTCCTACTTTATTTCCTTATTGCTTCCATCAAAGAAATTCAGTAGGGACAAAATGGTACATGTTTGTACCAATCCATTGGCCAGCAAATGCTATAAACCATCTTATACAGAATCGTGGACCAAAGAATATGTTGATTCTCCCTTACATGTGCTACTATAGTTTGTATCTTCCGGGAAAAGTGCTTCGAATTATACAAGAAAAAAAATGTAATACTGCTGACCTTATAAAGTGTATCCAATATAAGAAGATCCAGCTGGTGACCTCCTTTTTTTGAAATATCTGCACAATCAGAAAACACGAAGAAACATATATGAAAACCATAGTTTTTAATCTCACCAATTGAACTGGTACCACTCAGTAATCATACAATGGAATAGTACAGCTTCTAAACCTACATATTCATTAGCTGTCTAATGAAAAGTGACATAAAGAACAGATATACAAAAAGGAATGGAAGAAACACTCACAGAGTTCTGTTTCTTCAATGAAGCGTGAAATATCAGATATATAAGCTACTTTTGTGTTCTTTCCAAATGAGAAACCTAAACAAACATAATCCTCCCCATGCATCACCTAAATGAATGTAAACACAGTCACAATCTGTAGTTTGAGTTTACTATTTCAAACAGAAAATAATATAAAAAGAAACTAAAGTTTAGAAGATTAACTGGTAATGGAACAATTTCTAGCCCAGATGCAACAAATGAGCTCTTACAGTCATTCTCAATTACTTTCCAATCAAGTTGGGCTACACGTCTAACTTCCTGACCAGCTTTAAGCTTCTTTTGAACCAAGTAAGGAAATTTCACTTGTAAGCTGTCCAAAACACAGAAGAACCAGTAAGTACCATCATGGTGAACCAGCCTTATACAATGAATTTGTCATGATAATATTGTAATACTCTCCTTTAGTCCCAATATAATTCTCCACTAGATAAATTCACAGTTATAGGAAAAATTGTACTAGTAACAATTACAGCTTTAGATTGGCAGGTTGATAATTTTATCCTTTTCTAGAAGTAGACAGTTATGTTGGAACTTGGAACAGAGGGAGTACCAAGCAACACGCCAAACAGGGTAATGCATGGGTTAGGACTTAGGAGTCGGAAAAAATGGATTATTCATTTGATAGACTGATAGTTGCAAAATAAATGGAGCACATATAATGGGAAGAGGTTCAGCAAAAAAGGTGTAACCTGAATGATTAATCTGGTTAAGAAAAAAAACATAAAATAACATAGATAGCCTCACAATTCTAACATACCTCATCAAGTTGGAAAATGAATATTAAGCATGCCCAACTTTTTATATATAAGGCCACTTGAACATTGTATATAGAATCAAATGTGTAGTATGAAACAGAACCTACAACTTGAGTACCTGTCCATGGCATGCTGGTTGAGGAAAATAGGTGTAGGCTCAATGTCATTTACTGGACTGAAAGGTTGCACTGCACGGATATCATCAAGACCAAGAACTGCATCAGCATGTTCATGAGTCAAAACAATCTGCATTTAGAAAAAGGATTAGCGATTTATCTAAATTTTAATTAGCAAGTAAAAAGGAACTTAACTCACAAATTTTATTACATAAAAAGAAAACAATAAGTTCCTTGTTATTAATAGTATACTACCAACAAGTAGCATAGAAAGAAAAAAAACATAATTTTTTGCATTAGGACAAGCCACAAGGTGAGATGAGTTCATGGGAGTGTGTGAATTTAGTTCAAATGTATCATTCCTTGTGTGATGCCATTTGCACTTCTTATAGGTAACTACCACGAGGATTCGTTACAGTTGGAGAATGACTTTTGTATTGTAAAATAATTTCCAGTGAAGAAACAGAACTTTCACATCATACATTATCACGTTTCAAAAATCCTTAGTGCAAAACATTCTAAGGGAAAAGATACTCACAGAATCAACTTGAGGAATCTTATGATAAGTGAACCACCGGAGAACTTGCTCTCTAAATGTCTTTCCAACATCAATCAGTATGTACTTATGTTCCTCACCAGTTGGGCTATAATCAATCAGAAGAGATGTATTGCACCTACAGAACATATGACCATAGCTCTTATGTACCACCATTAACACAGCAACAAAAAAATCAACGAGAAATATATAGAGATTCAGTAAAGTGATTGAATAAATGATGGTGTCAAGCATAATACAGGACTTCTTACCAGTTTTCAGACATCTCACACACAGAACTGTAAAGAATTTGGTACTATTTTACCACCAACACAGGTCAATATGTAGACCTCCCTCTCTCGAGTAATTAAAGTCCATTTTTATGTAAAGGGTGTTTAGGATTGCATTTTGACAGTGATTATCTAACTATTTTGTTATGCAAAAAAAAAAAAAAAAAAAAAAAAAAAAAATCAGAAAATAAGAGAGAAAAACACAGTTCTGCTTACAGAACATAGGGAGTGATTATCTAATTATTTAGTTTGGCAAACCACTAGAGAGAAAACACAGGTCAGCTTCTGCAAACACATTATCTATTTCGTAAACGCAATCCTAAACACTCCCTTACAACTGAAGATGGATTTCCATCTCTCGAGTAAAACGAGTCCATTCATATCTACAGGGTGTTTGGGAGTGATTATTTAATTATAGTGTTTGCGAAACACATATAACCAGAAAATACTGTTCAGCAAGCCATCAGAAAAAAAGTGATTATATGCGTTTTTCTAGAGAGAAAGCAGTTGTGCAAACACATTATCTGTTTTGTAAACACAATCCCAAACACCCCCTTACAACTCAAGACATACACTGCATAAAATTAAAGGCAAATCGAGTTTTGCAACCATGTTGCCGGTTGTACTATTAATTTCATTGGAAAATAATCAATAGACTTGGTAAAATGCTAGAAACACTAAAGTATATGACATCAGGCGACGTTTTAGACAGCTTCAGATACTTTCAATGCAACAAAAGTTACAAAGCTACAAGTATGATGGTTAAAATTGATTCTCAAACCTTTTTTCATATAGTTCAATCCACACCTCTTATAATCATAAACCTTTTTTCATATAGTTCGAACCAGCTACCAAAACTTAACAGAGAACCATTTATTTGAAACTAATTAATCATAAACATATATCTCTATACAGATCTAAAAAACACATTATGATACAAAACACTCAAATAAACACTTATAAGTATAACCCTAAATTTTATAAATAAATCAATCAATACCTATAAATTGGATTACGTTCAGGTGGACCGTTAACAACAGAGAACAAACTTGACACAGAGGATCATACAGTTACAGTTACAACCTTCTTCTACCTAATCATAACATTCCAACCAAATTCGAAACTTAAAACAACACACATGTCACTAATCCAAAACTTACTAATAACAGAGAACTATTTATCATAAGTTGATCGATTATAAACATTAGTAATTTCTACACATTCAAAACTATTGAACCTAAACCTAACATATCTAAATAATAACACATTACAAAAAATATATCACACTTATAAGCTTAACTTCTATAAAAATACTGAGTCAATACCCATAATTAGGAATGCGTTCAGGTGGAGCCGATAGTAGATCACTCATTCCTAAACCACAAATACATTTTTTTTCTTCATAACTACATTGAACCTTCTCTATGATACCTTTTCTGTACATAGTTAACGCTTCTCATCGATTTCTAATCTCATTCAGTCACAACTTACAACACTTTTCTACCTAAAAAGAAAATATCATCACCGATCTCGAAACAGTCTAATAACTAACAGATAACTATCTGAATTCACAACTAATTAAAAAGATCTAAAACAACACATTACATACAAAATACTTAAATTAACACTTATAGCCCTAACTTTTATAAAAATATGAAAGCAATACCTATAGTTAGGATTACGCTTAACTTCTGAAAACAAACTTGACACGGAGGATCATACGGTTACAGTTACGTTTACAACACTTTTCTACCTAACTATAACACTCTAACTGATTCCGAAAGCAAAAACAACACACGTGTCTCTAAAATAACTAAAAAACTAACAGAGAACAATTTCTACACATTCAAAAGTATTAAACCTAAACCTAACAGATCTAAAATAATAACACATTACATACAAATTACACACTTATAACCCTAACTTCTTTAAATCATACAATCGATACCTATAACTAGAATTGCGTTCAGGCAGAACCGATAACCGATAACAACTCAAATATCTCTAATATTGAAAACTGAGTAATACATTTTTTCTTCCTAACATCCATAACTACAAATTTTTAACCTCATACAGTTAAATTTTTCTACGAAACCAAACATCGTCACCGATCTCGAAACTAACTAATAACTAACAGAGAACTAATTAATCACAGCATTAACATACAAATTGTAGATCTAAAACAACACATTGCGTAAAAAATAGTTAAAATAGACACTTATAACCTAGCTTTTATAAATTATATAAAATGAATATACCTATAATTAGGATTACGTTCAGGCGGAAGAGATAAGGACTGGTGACAAACGTGACAGGGAGGATCAGACGGTTGGATCAAACACATTGCATTCGGTACAGCGCTTGAACAGCCTGTGCCTAAAAATATTAACGCTGATGATGAATGAGGTGAATGAATCTTGCCGTTACTTAACGGCTGGTTAACGGCGACGTCCATTTGAATTGAAAGTGTGTGTGTGTGTGTGTGTTTGAGAGGGGGGATTTATATATGGGGTGTGGATGTGATGGTTTTTGTTGCTGATGGTGGATGTGGATCCCACGTTTCGGTACTTTTTTTGTATATGCTTAAAAGATGGGTATTGGTTGGGATTGGTTGTTATTATATGGTTGATTAGGATTTACGTTTTTGTAAAATATTATTAAGACTAGTTAATTCAAGTGACCTACTTCGACCTACATCTCTATTTTATTTGATTTATTTTTCAATTTTTTTAACAATAAAATTATAATTAACAAACAAACAAACAAACAAAAAACTTACATAAAATAAGTTTAAAAAAAAAACATTTTATCTTAAAAAACCCAAGCCCAAACCATAAAAATAAACAAAAGGCCCAAACCACAAAAAAAAAAAAAAAAAAAAAAAAAAAAAAAAAAAAAAGCCTTTGTATTTGTTCGTATGCTGCAACACAAATTTCTTTAAATTAAATAAATAGTAAGTAGAAGAGGGGGAGGAGCCTTTTTTGTGTGTAAACGAATGGGTCGCTCAAACGACCCCTTCACCTAATTTGGCCTCGACCGACCGACCCATTCGGTCTTATTGGAACTAGTTTTGTCTACTAAATTTAAATTTTGAGATAAATAGTTATCTAAAACTGTTTATTCAATCTTTTATTCATTTATTTTTTCTTGGATATCATAATGTGGATTTTGAAAACAAATTGTTGCTACATAATGGGGATGGAACTTGCGCCCTTCGTACAAAAGTTCACATGTTTTCAAGTTGTATGGAAAAGTTCAGTAACGAAGTCAGGATTTTAGTTGCAAGTGGACCAACACATATATTAGCTTTTAGCCTATAAAATAATATCGTTATACAAACCACTCAGATGTGAGTTGGTGCTAAAAAATTATGATTATCATAACTAAAATGTGAGATGTCTTTTAAGTTTAATTTCTTAGTGCAAACAACTTTCAAGTTGCCAAGTTTAACTTATGAAAGCAAAGGCTTTATCTGGTTTGAGTTTGTGTAGAAATTGGTGCAAATTTTTTAAATTAGTAGGCGAAAATGTAAACCATGAATACTTAAAAAAAAGTAGGGCAAATAATTTTAAAATACATCCAAGTTGACACTTTTTGCTGTTCTGTGTAGGCAACTTTTTTTTTTCTTTTACTATTGTATCACAATCCTTTCCAAATCCGTCTTTTGTGTGTACTCGGTTACCTCCTAACCTGTTTCGTCCTACGTGGAGCCGGTGAAGTCCATATCACTATTTTTTTATTTTTTTTTCAATCACTACTTTAATGTATCCTACCCTTTTACCTTTCTCACTCTAACCATTTTCCCCCTTTATGACTCGATCAAGAAACCCTAGCACAATGTCATCATCATCTTCGTATACTTCCAAATACAAAGAAAGGACCCTTCAAGAAATCATTGATGCTACCCATTGTGAATGTCGAGTACCATGTCCAATTAGTGAACAAGTGGCTTGGACCCCTACGAATCCTGCTAGGAGATTCAAGGCGTGTCCCAAAAGGCAAAAGGATAAAAATTGTGGATTTTATGGGTTTCTAGACCCGGAGCTGCCAAGTGAGTATTACAAAGCAAAGGTTTTCAGTTTGTATTTGGAAAAAGAGAGATACTTGGCCATGTTAAATGGGAATGGATCTAAAGAAGTCAATGAAGTCTCTAATGGTCAGATGCAACAAGTGAAGGAGGATGCTCAAGTTGAAGTTTTAAAGGTTCAAATGCAACAAATGAAGGAGGAGTTGAATAACATTCACTCAAAAGTTTCTGTTAATGACAAAGTGTTAATGTTGATGGGGTTGGTTGTTGTGGTGATTGGTACTATCATTGCAATTTCTGTTATGAACTGAATTCCTCTGATAATGTGTTAAGTTAAGTACTTTGTAGTTATTTCTATGTTTTAGGCTTATGTATGGCAATGAAAAATTTTGCAATTTTCAACCGTATTCTATCCAATTGCATTCCCAAAGAAATAGTGTATGTAGAAATTCTCAAATTCACAGTCACAATATATCAATCGAATCAACAATGTAACAGAAAGCATACTAGTCTTAGCTGGTAATATTGCATTAAAGTGATTGTAAATTACAAAAAGATCATAAAACATAATGTTTGCACAACACTAAGATACAAAGGAAGTGCACATATGTTGTTTAGTTGCATACCACAACCATATTAAGTTCATCTGCACAATAATTACATACAAAAGAAGTGCAGGAAATTGTTTTTAACAGTTAAATACATAATAAGTTCATAATGTGTTCAATAACACAGTTAATCCAAAGCATGAACATTAGAACTGGATGAACCCACTCCAGGATGATTCTTGGCCAACTGTTTTTGGAGAATTCTTTCGCTTCTTCCTCTTTGTCTGATGAAGTTCCTTGGCATTGGTTGTGCAACATTGTCTTGCTCCAAATTCACTTGTTCGTTTACAATAGGTTGTTGGCTTGGTGTTTGGCTGCTTTGAGTGGCTGCAAATGCTCTAGTTGCTCCAAAGGTTGTTGTGCTTGCAGTATGACTGGTCTGTGTAGCTTGAATTGGATCACTCTTCATATCCTTTTCCCCTAAACCAAACCACCTACCCAATCTTGATAACCTCTTTGTCTTTTTGGTGGTCTTTCCCCCTTTCCTAGCTGATTATGTACCCTCCGGTTAGTTAGAAGGACCCCCTTCTAGTCTCATCGCAACCTACATTTCGAAGGCTCTGTCTAGCCTCCTAGAACTTCCAATGGCGTAAAACTAGTCACCTATGATCTAGTTACCAAATGGGAATTCGCCAATCGAAGGATTAAGCCCTTCGGGGTATCCTTCGATAAGTCATTAGGACGGAACGAAGCCAAGCCCAAACATTGGTAAGACCAAGTCTTACCCACGTCTCCTCTTTTTCTTTAGCTCCCCCGCTAAACTAGGAGGAGTGGGACATTAAACCCTAGTGGTCACCACACGTCATGGGACGCCCCCATGATCTCCGAAATTTGTGCTAACACTCTCCAAGGTTATTTCGTCCCTATAAATAGCCTTGGACGAGTTGGGAATCTGGTATGCAATCTATCCTACTTTACTTTACTACATTTTTCACCTAAATTCTCATACCAAGTACTTATTTACACGCCAGAGGTGGTTTGCAGGGTCCAACCCCTGCGCAATCACTTAATGTAGTGTTTTAGTATTTCTTATTTCAGGTTATATTCAAGCTTGGCGTAATCACAACATCCCTTATACCCTTTGATCACCATCGAAGGCCTGGTCGTGCAATTTATTGTGCAATCAGTGGCGCCATCCATGGGACCCGCTCCAATTAGTCCCGTTATTTCCAAGCAAATAACCACTCAAATATACCCGCTACTATTCCGGCATGAACCCAGAAAGAGAAGTTACACCTCCACCGGGTTTCTCGACTGTAACACCAATACCATCAACTGGCCCTAACAACCTTCCGCCAATCACGGCCTCCACATTCACTACATGATCTAACCCAGAAATAACGCCCAATCACCATGCTTCGTGATGACGTATAGTCTATATATGGGCCACGAGCCCAAATGATAGACATTACTCGGCCCAAACCCACCATGAATGGGCTATCATAACGAATGACGGGCCATAATAATAACGGCTTGGGCTCACGAAGCCCAAAGCCCAACTAAACTAACCGGGCATGTGATAAGGATCTTCTATTTACGGAATAGATATCCTTACCCCGGATAAGCACCACGAGTGCGAAGAGTAAGGAGCAAGAAACCTACACGGTTTCAGCTCCTATATAAGGAATGACATCTCTCATTCAAAGGTACGATATAAAAACCCTAACTCTTTACGAGAACCCTAAATCGATTACTTACTCTCACGCCGGAGTCTAATCATGGGAGACAATCCCACGATAAGCCTAACGGTGTTGTTTATTTTCTTAGTGCGCAGGTAACAAGTACTAAGAAGCGAATTGGTACGAGAGCAAGAGCCCATAATCAGGAACGCCCAACTTTTGTATCAACAAGTGGCGCCATCCGTGGGACCCTACTAAGAACTAAAGTCTAGAATGACAAAGAATAAGAATTCAAACCAGCGGACTCCGCAGTCAGAAAAATGTGACCATCAGAGAAAGAATCAACAAGATTTGACCTCTAGACAGGTCGCTGGAACAACCAGCGCACCTGGTCACCAAGAGGCAGGGACTACCCAACCTCTTCCAGCGGTAGAACTACCTGTAAGGACTACCCAAGTCACTCCAGTGGTCCCAAGCGTTGAGGAACTCCAGCGCACCCTCTTCACTACTCCTCACCAAACTGTACCCGCAGTGAACAACACTGTGCCACCAGGCGCGCCTAACCGAGATAGGGTGCCTAATGCTGAGGCAGACATTCTTGCAACAACTGAGGACGCACCCAATCTAACTCTGGGAAATTTTGTGTCCCAAAACTATGAAACCTTAACCGCCCTCATGCAGGAAGAAGCAAGGAGAAGGGCAAGTACGAGCTTACAAGCTCGACTAAATTTTGGTCCTGATCGCAAACCATCACCACTGCGCCACCCACGAGGAAGACGCGCAGAACGTACCACTATCCATGATAGGCTGGGTACGATATCTGATTCACAATACTCAGAAGATAGCGGGAGGCGCACTAATGTTCACTCCAGACTTGGCAGTCGGGGGATACAAGACCGATTAGGACCTCAACATTCGCCAAGCCAAGGATCCTCCAAACCGGGAAGTAAGAGGACCCAAGACAGATCGGGGAAAAGAAGATCCCCAAGTGGAGATCCCTCAAGCTCTTCTTCTGAAAGAAGCCGGCGCAAGCGCCGAAAAAGAGACTACTCTTCTAGTGACTCCTCGGATAACAAGGATAAAGAGACAGGACACTGGAAGTCAAGAGGAAGGCGTCGCGATGAAGAGAACGAAGATATGTCTCTACCATGGTGTCGCCAGAAAGTTGACGCGTTTACACGGCGCATCAGCGATTACTCAGACCGCAAACGCAGGCGCATGCCCACTAACGTGAAAACATATGATGGAACAGGTGATCCCGATGATCACCTAAAAGTTTTCGAATCAGCCGCCACTATCGAAAACTGGCCACAGCCTGTGTGGTGCCACATGTTTAATTCTACGTTAGTAGGAAACGCGCGCACATGGTTTAGCAAACTCCCACGTAGGAGCATCGGTGGGTTCGAGGAATTACGGAAAGCATTCCGTCTCAACTTCACCCAGCGAAAGAAGTGCGCTAAAAACCCTGTTGAGCTAGCAAGAGTGAAACAGCGTCAAGGGGAATCAACCAGCGCTTTTATGGAACGTTTCAAGGATGAGTGCATACAAGTCAAAGCATGTCCTGAAATCCTAAAAATTTCAGGGTTCATGAATGGGATTAATAACCCAGAACTCATCCGAAAGCTAAATGACAAAGTTCCACAGACTTTTGATGAGCTAACAAAGCGCACTAGATCCTTTATACAAGGAGAAGCAGCTGCTGCGGACAACAAAAAGGGTTATTCAAACTATAGGCAGCAAGAGCAGCCTCGGAGACAATCCAATGATCAGAATAACAACCGCAGCAGGAATTACCGCAGTGGAAGAGACAATGACAAATATACCCCTCTTACAAAAACTCCGAGGGAAATATTTGTAACAGAAGGTGCAAACTTCCCAAAACCACCACCAATGCGCACTGCAGAGGAAAAGCGCATAGGGAGCGGATACTGCGAGTACCATGGTCAAAAAGGCCACACAACTAATGAGTGCGTCCAGCTAAAACAACTAATTGAAAAGTTAGTAAGAGAAGGCAGGATGGACCACCTTGTAAAACACATTAAAGAAGGGAAAGACAAACAAAGGAGCGGAGGTAAGAAAGAGACCCCCAAAGAAAAAGCTGATACCATATACATGATACAGTCATGGCAGCACAAGATAAAGCAAAAAGTCAGCCAAAAATTCTCTCCAGAAAAAGAGATATCTTTCCCTACTTTAGCTGCGGACAACGCAGTCGTAGAACCTCTGACCATTGAAATACATACGAGAGGACATGACATCCACCGCATGTACATTGACGGAGGAGCATCCGCAGATATCCTGTATGATCATTGTTTCAAGAGACTGCGACCTGGAATCCAAAATCAATTGATACCAGCGACAACGTCATTGACTGGATTCACAGGAGAAAAGATCTGGCCCATGGGGCAGTTACGCTTGCTAGTGGTCGTAGGAGATGAACAACACTCAACCGCAACATGGATAAATTTCATGGTAATAAAATCTCCCTCACCATACAATGGTATCATCGGGAGACCTGGAATATCATCCATGCGCGCAGTGCCATCCACAGCGCACGAAATGCTTAAGTTCCCAGTGGAAGGAGGAGTTGTCACCCTCTATAACACAACAGTACCACCAAGAGAATGCAATGCGGTAACAACTGAAGCAGAGACTATTCCAGAACAGCGCGCAGAAAAAACACCAAACCTAAAAGTCGCTATTCACCCCGATTACCCGGAACAACAAGTTTCGATTGGTGGATCTTTATCTGACAAAGGTAAAGCAACCGTATGCGCACTCTTGCAGAAAAACCTGGACATCTTCGCATGGGAACCAAAATACATGACAGGAGTACCACGTTCTATCACAGAGCATAAGCTACAAATCCGACAAGGATATCCCCCAATACGGCAAAAGAAGCGATATCAGGCCCCAGATCGTGCAAAGGCTATTCTGGAAGAAGTACACAAGCTTGTAGACGCAGGCATCATGCGCGAAGTGTACTACCACTACTGAAATCTTATTAGCCCAATTTTTGTATCAACACTTCGACATCTGCTCATCATGAGCCTATCATTAGCCCTGCCTTCGTTGAATCCAACTTCGAAGAGTTGGAATCATTACTAAGGGCCCGCAGGAGACAGGTCCGAAATACGGAAATGTGAAGGGAGTTGGAATACTCCAGCGACGATTACGATGAGGAGATGGAAATGGAACCAATGCCTCAATCGCAGGGGGTCACACACTCTGCTATGAGAATAGGATCCCCTTCTAGCCGAAGAACCAATGGAAGGTCTGTTAGTTTTGAAGGGATCCCTGAAAGGGTTCCCACAAGAAGAGAGGAAACAATGGCTGAGGGCTCCAATGGAAGGATCCAGCAAAGGGAGAGTACGCAAGTTAATCTCCCTCCCCTATTGGCTGCTCATTTGGGGAGAAACGAAGCAGAGGTTCCACCACAGCCTTCCCACGCATCTGGCGTAGGAGGAAATCCACCTCTATTCAATATAGTGGGAAACCTTCCTCCCAATGGTACGTATCCCCAATTCCACACTCAAACTTACCCTCCAAACCTTTACCCGCCGGTAAATGGACAGCCAAGTAACCAGAGCTTCCCACAAACTACGGTATCCTTCGGTCACCCCATAGCTTATCCTCCTTACGCTATGAATAATAGTTATCCCTTTAGTATGAGCACACCTTACCATCAGTACCCTAACCAAAATCCATCCGGAATTCCCCCAACCATAATCTGTATCCTGGCATCCCTCTGGGCGCATCCCTGATGAGGCGAAAAATGAACCACTTTTAGGGGGTCATTTAAGCCCGGAATTGAATTTATTTGATCAAATATTGTCCTAAATCGTTCCTTTTGTGATTTTAGGTACTTTGGGAGTGAATTCTGGAAAAGGAAGCAATTCGGACGTTTTTGGAGCATAAAAGTGAAGAAAACGGCAAAGACTTAATTTTCCATGCTGAGAACAGTACCTGACGGCGTCAAGAAGAAAAACCTGACGGCGTCAAGAGTAAAATCCATGACGACCCAGTGAAAACCTGAAGGCGTCACAAGAAGGGCTTCAAGAGTTAATGTTGTGACGGCCTACAATTGGAATACACATGACGGCGTCAAACCCAGATCTAGGCAGTCCGAGAAACTATTTGGCGGCGAGATGACGACGTCAGAAATTTGTTCTTGACATCGTCACCAATCAGAATCTATATATAATTTTCTATTTTTCATTCATTAAAGAGGAACTTGTGTGGAGAATACTAGGGCCGAACTTTGTAAACCCT
Organism: Artemisia argyi; assembly: GCA_030686995.1. NCBI lineage: Eukaryota > Viridiplantae > Streptophyta > Magnoliopsida > Asterales > Asteraceae > Artemisia > Artemisia argyi. Next base: position 12,731 of record JARVZY010000245.1, read on the forward strand.
AGGTCGTATTTTACAGTATTTTCAAGGGTTTTCACCCCTTGAATCCTTTCATGTTCAATTGAGATAAGTCTTCTTTCAATTCAATCTATATGTCTATGTGTTGTTTGAATATATCTTATGCTTGTCTTGATTTCAACATGCTAGGCTAGATCTATCATGTGTTTGCTTAGATGTAATGAAACCTAGATGTTAATTATGTGTTGATTACTTGTTTATAGTTGTATTGGATGAATGATTTCAATGTTAGGCTTAAGAAAACTGAACCGATGTGTACTAGGTTTTATTGGTTGTATTTAATGCATGAGCAAATTCTAATGATCCCATGTTAGGAGCTTCTTAGCCGGCTCGACATAGGAGTGAAGTAGGCGCTTATAGGATTGGGGAAGTAAGTACGCCACTCCATGAATGGTATTAAGGAATACAATCCGTCATCCACGCAACTGTAACAAGTAATTAACATGTAAAAGATATCTAAGGAGTAGTGAAGTCTAAGTAAACACAATTCTCCCATATATTGCTCACACCTTTAGTATAATTTAGTTTATTTTCATTTTTAGTATTTTATTTTGATTGCATCTTTAGTATTGGGTTAGTTGATTAGCAACTAATTCCGCCCAACTCTTTCAAACCCGAGATTTCTACTTGCTTTCATAAAATATAAAAAATACAAAAAGAATCATCCCTCATCTCTAGACCTAGTCTTTAAGTTTTCTAATCCTAGCGACACTATTCCTAGCTGAACGATCAATCCCCTGGTACTTGTCATTATACTATACTACATCGATCAGGTACACTGCCTGGTGGGGGTTGTAAGCTTCTCGAGATCCCTCGAGAGGTAAAGCCTGGTGCAATCCCTACGCATCAAGTTTTTGGCGCCGCTACCGGGGATTGTCTATATTTACATTTATTCTTCAACTTTCGCAAAAGAGTGCGGCGCCACCAAGTTTTTGGCGCCGCAGCCCGGGGAATAGTTATTGTCTAGGTTAGAATCTCTTTTTATTAGGTCTACTTGCTAGATTCCTTTCTAGTAAGATTTTATTTTTATTTTTAGGTTCTCTTTAGTCTATCTTATTTCTTCGTGTTTTTGTTCGTAACTCTTCACCATCCGACATCATGGACGATGGTAACATCTTTGAACCCGTCATCCCACCACAACAAGACTACCCACAAAACCCACCACTAGCTAACCAACCTCTTAGGCCCCGAACCCTAGGAGAGTACTCCCGACCTAGCCACCAAGGCTATCGAAACACTATTGCGCTCACCGGAGCCAATGTGTCTCCCTTGCGATCCGACACCATCCGGTTGGTGCAAAGCGGATGTGCATTCCATGGACTTCGTTCCGAAGATCCAAATCAACATCTCAAGGACTTCCTTAAAATTGTAGATTCTATAGACCTTGATGTTACAACTAGAGAGTCAACCCGACTACGCCTATTCCAATTCTCTCTACGTGATCAAGCTAGTCAATGGCTTGAGCGTTTACCCGTGGGATCCATCACCACATGGGATGATCTCACCACTCGTTTCCTTGCTCAATTTTTCCCACCGGAGAGAACTACCAAGCTTAGAAACGACATCTTGATGTTCCAACAATGTCAAAATGAAACTCTATATGAAGCATGGACTCGTTTCAAGGACTTACTCCAAAAGTCCCTCATCATGGCATAGATCTTTGGCTCCAAGTCCAAATCTTTTATGACCATATCGATCTCTCCACAAGGCGAGCCATTGACCAATCGGCCGGTGGTAAGCTACGTGATCTAAGTGCGGAACAATCATGGGAACTCATAGAAGATCTTGCTCTCTATGACAACGAAAGTTGGAATGATCCCCGTGATTTGAACAAAACGGTCAAGGCAATATCTTTGCCTTCGAACAATTCTAGCACTCCCGACCGTAGGATCATGGAACTTGAGGACCAAGTCAAGTTTCTCATGAAATCTTACGAAGCTCCTAAACCTTCATGCCAAGTGAACACTCGTGATTGTGTGGAACTCCCCGGAACAGCTTTTGCGGACTACGCATCCTCGCGTACCGACGAAGCGGGAGATAAGTGGTACACTTTCAAACCCGAGCCAAACCCGTATGGTGATTCCTACAACCCTTCTTGGAAAAATCACCCAAACCTTAGGTGGAAACAAAATCAAGCCAACTCTTCCAATCCGCCTAATCGTTACCAACCAAACGGTCCACCCTCCAACCGTATTTTCAACAACAATCCTTCTAACAACTATGGTAGTACCAACAATCTTGAAGGATTGATGTCCAAGTTTATGGCATCTCAAGAAGCTCACATATCTAAGTTTGAAGCCGATTTCAAACAAAAGCAAAGCGAGATGACCACCAAAATTGACACATTGTTGAAAGTCCTCAATGACTGAGAAATGGGAGCACTCCCAAGCGACACGGTCAAGAACCCAAAACTAAACGTTAATTCCATATCATCAGTTTTGTCACCCACTTCTTGCCCGCAATACTACTCGGTTAAATCAACGAGCACGTGTTTCAAACAAAACCAAATTCTTCAAAAGGACCGATCAAATAAAACACCCGACATAAAACCGGTCAAAAGCATAGTTGAAACACTTCCTACGCAAGACCTTGACGATGAATTCAAGGAGCTTCACCTTGAACGCCCCGTCATTGATGTCTTAGCCCATGCTCCCTAATATAGTGCCCTCCTAGAAAAATATGAGAAGTTTAAACTAGGTAAAAATGGGACCGCCTTCGTTCAAAACAAGTTGCCTAAAAAGCTTGATGATCCGGGTATATTTGTTTTGCCTTGTAAGATAGGAAGATCCGAAGCTTTCGACACACTAGCCAATTTAGGGTCAAGCCTCAACTTGATTCCCTTATCCCTTTTTACCACTCTCAAGCTAGGAAAGTTAGAGGAGACGGAGGTATTGATTGGTCTAGCGGATGGGAGTATTGCCCACCCGGTTGGGATGATTAAGGATGTAGTTGTTTACGTAGGGAAGTTAACTATCTTAGCAGATTTTCACGTCCTAGACATGGTTAGTGACACTACGTGCCCATTGTTGGTAGGAAGAGGATTTTTAGCAACCGCTAGCGCCATGATAGATTGTAAGGAGTCTAAGATTGCGGTAGGTGAGGGCGATACTTGGTCGGTATATGATGTTAAGAAACATAGCTACGATTGTGAGGATGAACCGACACCACATTGGGAAGAGATGAATAGGAGACCATATAGATATGGACCTTGGATAGAAAGGAACTTTATAGGACCTCAACGCCCATTCTATATAGAAAAAGATTTCATCGTTAAGACACATTCGGTGGAACAACTCATAGCTAGAGATGAAGAGCTAGACCCTTTTGAGGACCCCTTAGTCTTTAGGAAGATGATTGAGTTCTTAAGCGTAATGCCTATTAATATAGAGATGAACAAGTGGAAAAGAGAAGGAGATAAGTGTAAATGGAGGTGGGACAAGCCACCTAAGGAAGGTGACGGATCATGACATATGAAGATGATTTTGTATGATCCGGATGGAGAGAAGTTTGAAAGGTCCTACCGTACTAAGAAAACCGATAGGAAGTTAAAACCTAAGTTCGATCCCAAAGATGTCCTCAATGAGGAACTCACCCGCATCACGTAGTAACCCATGACCTTGAGTCTAGATACAAGACTCGTAAATAAAGAAAAGCGCTTCTTGGGAGGCAACCCATGTTTTGTGTGATTTTTATTTTGTTTGTTTGTTATTTGCTTCCGTATGCATGCTTTATTTTTATTGTTGGTAGATCATGTTTCAAAACTAGAATAGTGAAAATACTTTATTTTGTTGTTTGGCTTAGTTTTAACTTCATCCAAAGGTATTTTTGCAAACGATAAGTGTAAGGGGAAACCCCAAATATGTTTTTAAGAAACAAAACCGATCATGAGTCTCCACAATATTAAATGAACATGTATATTCGTATATGTTAGAGTCAAATGCTTGTATCGAGTCATAATGATGTTTTGCAGGATTTTCCAGGAAGTAGGACCAAGTTTTTCCAGAAATTTTCCGGAAACTTAACATAAGAATTTTTGCAGGTCACTTCTGACGGCGTCACGAGTTTCCTCTTGACGGCGTCACGTGTAAAAATCTGGAAATTTTACCAGTTTTGTTTTTCTAACGGAGTCTTAAAGTTTTTATTGAATTATTAGTTTTATAATCTCCAGGAAATCTGCAAACATCATTCCACAAGCATTATATCTTATTTTGTTTTCTAGGTTTTATTAGCATATGTAGATTGCCGCCGATTTTATGCGAGGTTGCCTTGTCTGTTTTCTCAGGTTCTACAGGTTATGCATGACAAGAAGATGATTTATATTCTGGAAGGGAAGCTTTGATTGTTCCTTTTCTTGGAAGAAGATCTAACCTGGCCACCTTATTATCCATACCGAGCGAATCAGGGGAGTATTTGATTTCATTCGTTTTACTTATTTCACTTTTACATTTTTTACTTGAACATTGGGGACAATGTTCATCCTAAGTGTAAGGGGAGGGTAAAATGATGATACCTTACAGATACACTTTCGCTTAAGTTTGTTTGTTTGATAGTAGATGTGTAATAAAACTATGAGAAATACTTGTTAGTGCAATTTTAGCGCCAAATTTAAATTTTTTTTACAACATTTAGGAGTGAAACTTTAGCCATAGCAAGCGTCTCATGGATAGGAGATTGTATGACTAGCACAAAACCGTACTATTCAGAAAAATTTTCCACCCAAATATGTGAGGTTCGCCTTTAGATTTGATAGGAAAAACATTTACTATTAGTGGTTATGAGTGTACCGGTAGCATTTAGATTCTAGAACTTGCGTTAGTGATGCATCCCGAGACCGCTAGTGAGACTACAGTCGTGTAGTAGGATTTACTACATGATAAGAGGCATTAGGATCACCCTTGTGTTAAACCCGTATCATAATTACTTGACCATTTAAGTCATATTACTTGGCTAGTTAAGTCAATTAATTTTCCCACACCTTAGCGTGTACTCATTTTTAGTACACGAAACCCCTAGTACACCCCTCCGAGCCTATCTTTTCGTTTCTAACTTTAAGCATTTTACTTAAAGGAAGAATTTGTTACACCCCACTTAAATGTACAACCAAATCGCCTTAGCCTTCCGTGTATGCACTCATCTTTAGTGCATTATTGTTATTTGTTAAACCCTAAGTTAATTATCTAATTGATTACATGGTTGCTAAGTCGAGTCATATCCTTGTACATATTGTTTTGGGACGATTGGGACTCATGGGTAAAGTACTAATTTTATGGTGTAATGGGGAAGAACATCATATTATTACCCCCATATGTACGTTAATCTTAAAAGTACTCCAAGTGTTTTGATTTTCTTGATTCGAGTCATTAGATTAGTTAATTGTAAAGTATGTAAAAATTCAAGTGTAAGGGAAATTTTCATTCCCTATGATGTATTATTTTGGATGGTAGGGTAAGAGTGTATGCAAAAAAAAAAATAATAAAAAAAAAATAAATAAATAAATAAAAAAAGAGAAAAAACATACGGACTACCATCCCGTTTCATTCTATGTTTATTTTATGTTTTTGTTATTTTTCATTTATTAGCTTAAGTCGAGTCTAGTCTTGGCTTAGCAACGCCATATTGTACATGTAATTAACCAAGATTGTTAACTCGCCATCAGTAAAGACTGCCTATATCCAACAAAACCGTGTATTCCATATCCCTACATCTAACGTTACAACCCTTTTAAAAGACCTCTTTGATAGTTTATCCTAGGTGCTTACGCCATGTGGTGGAGGTTTGATCCTTTCCCAAGCCTATGGTAATCTATTTTGCTATGACAGGTAGTGAGAGATGTTTTCCATTTCCATATTGTGATATTACTTTATTACACCCGAGAGATGTGAGTATCTAAACACTATTTGTGAGGTGCTAGTATATGACCTCTGTGCTTGTCTTTGGTCTTTAGTGGAAGGATTATTTGTTGTAATTACTTTTATATTAGTGTTAAATGACCCCTAACTTGTATTTTGACTAGAATAAAAGCACATTTGCTTGAGGACAAGCAAATCTCAAGTGTAAGGGTATATGATGAGGCGAAAAATGAACAACTTTTAGGGGGTCATTTATGCCCGGAATTGAATTTATTTGATCAAATATTGCCCTAAATCGTTCCTTTTTGTGATTTTAGGTACTTTGGGAGTGAATTCTGGAAAAGGAAGCAATTCAGACGTTTTTGGAGCATAAAAGTGAAGAAAATGGCAAAGACTTAATTTTCCATGCTGAGAACAGTACCTGACGGCGTCAAGAAGAAAAACCTGACGGCATCAAGAGTAAAATCCGTGACGACCCAGTGAAAACCTGAAGGCTTCACAAGAAGGGCGTCAAGAGTTAATATTGTGACGGCCTACAATTGGAATACACATGACGGCGTCAAACCCAGATCTAGGCAGTCCGAGAAACTATTTGGCGGCGAGATGACGGCGTCAGAAATTTGTTCTTGACACCGTCACCTATCAGAATCTATATATAGTTTTCTATTTTTCATTCATTAAAGAGGAACTTGTGTGGAGAATACTAGGGCCGAACTTTGTAAACCCTAGGTCGTATTTTACAGTATTTTCAAGGGTTTTTACCCCTTGAATCCTTTCATGTTCAATTGAGATAAGTCTTCTTTCAATTAAATCAATATGTCTATGTGTTGTTTGAATATATCTTATGCTTGTCTTGATTTCAACATGCTAAGCTAGATCTATCATGTGTTTGCTTAGATGTAATGAAACTTAGATGTTAATTATGTGTTGATTACTTGTTTATAGTTGTATTGGATGAATGATTTCAATGTTAGGCTTAAGAAAACTGGCAGATCTCCATTGTGTAACATGCTTGAACGTCTTAGGAAACATGAACCGATGTGTACTAGGTTTTATTGGTTGTATTTAATGCATGAGCAAATTCTAATGATCCCATGTTAGGTTTTCTAATCCTAGCGACACTATTCCTAGCTGAACGATCAATCCCCCGGTACTTGTCATTATACTATACTACATCGATCAGGTACACTGCCTGGTCGGGGTTGTAAGCTTCTCGAGATCCCTCGAGAGGTAAAGCCTGGTGCAATTCCTACGCATCAATCCCTCTGGGCGCAGCCCCTTACAATTATTTATACTCGGAGTCTATGGGCTCCTCAACGCCTTTCGTTAGATGGATTGAAGACTATCCATTACCCGATGGCGAAACGCCAACAAGTGTACTCTCGGCGCCGAATCAATTTAGTACGTCGACTAAGAAAGAGTTCCTTGAAGCAAAAAGGATGAATAAAATACTCTCTGGTGGTTCGAAGGCGGTCGAAATAGTTGCGGATCAATCTTCCACAAAGAGCCTTCGATCAGACGAAGGGGTAGAGGCTCCCAATTTTTTTGTTCCAGAGGACTCGAAACCTCCGACACATTGAAACATGAAGGTGCCTGGTAACACAGCCTTGACGGAGCCTACCCCCTAACTAAGTGAAACCCAACAAAGGAAGTTTTCTCCTCTTATCTATTCAGAGAAGAAGGACAAGCTCCGAAGGCTATATCTAACGCTTACAGTAATTGGGTCTGCATAACTCCTCTCAGGAGAGCAACTTCAAACGACGCAAAGCAGTGATAACCTTCGTAAGTCCTACATGCAAGACTTGCATTTTAAATAGGTCTTTTGTTTTCTATTTATGTATTAAATTCTTCTCTTTCGGGAAAGAAGCATTAATGGTAGGCGTCTTAGTATTCATTTCTTCAAATGATGTAATCCTCCCTACCCACTTAATGATATTACATGTTTTCCTCAAATCTCTTGTTTTATTTGACAACAAAGATTTGCCCAGCCAAGTAATCACAAGTTTCAATGTTCGAAGGATGGTACGAGATGCTCATGTCTTGTATGTCATTAAGCATCCAATACAATTCACATTAACTTTCCTAAATAGTCTTAGGGTATTTGATGCCCTTCGCACTTAAAGGATGAAGATAGAGCGGGTCGCAACCCTCTGTCAGCAATTAAATTATACGATTGCTATAAAATCTTGGTTCAAAGTACACACGATAAGGCTCTCTATTTTAAGCCTTAGGATGTATATTAACGTTTACTAATAAACGATAAAGCTATAAACAAGGATGGGAATACACCCACCTTTCGCATTCAAATACTACTAAATGCAGCACGTGATGAGGCGAAAAATGAACCACTTTTAGGGGGTCATTTAAACCCGGAATTGAATTTATTTGATCAAATATTACCCTAAATCGTTCCTTTTATGATTTTAGGTACTTTGGGAGTCAATTTTGGAAAAGGAAGCAATTCGGACGTTTTTGGAGCATAAAAGTGAAGAAAACGCCAAAGACTTAATTTTCCAAGCTGAGAACAGTACCTGACGGCGTCAAGAGGAAAACCATGACGGCGTCAAGAGTAAATTCCATGATGACCCAGTGCAATCCTTACGGCGTCACAACAAGGGCGTCAAGAGTATTTTTGGTGACGGCCTGCACAAGGGGAATACATGACGGCGTCAGACCTAGATCTAGGCAGTCCGAGGAACTATTTGGCGGCGAGATGACGACGTCAGACATTTGTTCTTGATGCCGTCACCTACTAAACTATATATATATAGTTTTCTATTTTTCATTCATTAGAGAGGAACTTGTGTGGAGAAAACTAGGGCCGAACTTTGTAAACCCTAGGTCATATTTTACAGTACTTTCAAAGGTTTTCACCCCTTGAATCATTTCATGTTCTATTAAGATAAGTCTTCTCTTAATTCAATCGATATGTCTATGTGTTGGTTGATTATATCTTGTGATTGTCTTGATTTTAACATGCTAGGCTAGATTTATCTTATGTTTGCTTAGATCTAATGAAACCTAGATGTTGATTATGTGTTGATTACTTGTTTATGGTTGTATTGGATGAATGATTTCAATGTTAGGCTTAAGAAAACTGGCAGATCTCCATTGTGTAACATGCTTGAACGTCTTAGGAAACATGAACCGATGTGTACTAGGTTTTATTGGTTGTATTTAATGCATGAGTAAATTCTAGTGATCCCATGTTAGGAGCTTCTTAGCCGACTCGACATAGGAGTGAAGTAGGCGCTCATAGGATTGGGGAAGTAAGTACGCCACCCCATGAATGGTATTAAGGAATACAATCCGTCATCCACGCAACTATAACAAGTAATTAACGTGTAAAAGACATCTAGGGAGTAGTGAAATCTAAGTAAACACAATTCTCCCACATATTGCTCACAACTTTAGTTTAATATAGTTTATTTTCATTTCTAGTATTTTATTTTGATTGCATCTTAGTATTGGGTTAGTTGACTAGCAACTAATTCCGCCAAACTCCTTCAAACTCGAGATTTTTAATTGCTTTCCTAAAAAAATATAAAAATACAAAAAGAATCATCCCTCATCTCTAGACCTAGTCTTTAGGTTTTCTAATCCTAGCAACATTATTCCTAGCTGAACGATCAATCCCCCGGTACTTGTCATTATACTATACTACATCGATCAGGTACACTGCCTGGTGGGGGTTGTAAGCTTCTCGAGATCCCTCGAGAGGTAAAGCCTGGTGCAATCCCTACGCATCAAGTTTTTGGCGCCGCAGCCCGGGGAATAGTTATTGTCTAGGTTAGAATCTCTTTTTATTAGATCTACTTGCTAGATTCATTTCTAGTAAGGTTTTTTTTAGGTTCTCTTTAGTCTATCTTTTTCTTCGTGCCTTTGTTAGTAAATTAAATTCATTGACTATTCCGTTGACCATTATGGAAAACGCCAATCCACCCCTTTCCCCTAGAGACGTGGCTTTGTTACGTGAACAAATTGAGAGCGAGATTAGGGAACTTAGGGAGCTTAATAGGTTGATTAAAGTTGAGCTCGACCATGCATTTAGTGACCTAGCAACCGCTTTGTATTCAAATAAGGACCTAGGACCTAATGATTTTGAGAATGTTGTTGAGGAACTTGAGGAAGGGGAAATAGATCCGAAGCTAAATGACTATTTTAATCTATACCCCACTAAGGAGGAGATTGCATATTATAATAATCTTATTGATAACCCTCGATCTCCTTTTACTAGAATCGAACCTAAGATAAAAAGAGGCGATCCTAAGAATGCTAAGATACCATGTATGATTGGGTATAGACACGTTAACAATGCTTACATTGACTTTAAGTCCCCAATCAACATTATGTCCTCGAGTGTTTATAATGATATAGTGAAAACAAGACTTGAACCTAGAAGAGATCCCAAATACCCCGGTGGAGTTTGTAACTTTGTCGGGAGAGTTAAAGGTCTACATGTCTTTGTTGGGAATTTCACTTATATCGCCGACTTTATGATTGTTGAAGATCTTGCTAATGTTATTGATTGTCGATTATCCAATGTTGTGTTTGGTAAACCATTTGTTGAAGAGTCCAAGTTAGAATATGATGAGATAGAAGGGACAATCCGATTTGCAAGTAACACCGATAGGATCACTTATAGGATGCCTAATAGAATGAAAGAATTTCGTTTTGTGCCCCGACTTGACTTGGATAATATTGGTGCTTTTGAGGACATCAATGAAGAAGATAAGAAAAAGGGCATGGATTATGTATGGGAAAAGAAGAGTCTTTTTTACAAAGATTGCTTGACTCTAGGACCAAAGTATAAAGTCGATAAGGAATTTTCCCGTAGGATTATAGGAGCGATTGAGAAAAAGGTGATTGGTTTCTACAAAGAACATTTACAATCAGAAAGTGAAACCAACAATGAGATCACGTAGTAACCCATGACCTTGAGTCTAGCTACAAGACTCGTACATAAAGAAAAGCGCTTCTTGGGAGGCAACCCATGTTTTGTGTGATTTTTATTTTGTTTGTTTGTTATTTGCTTCCGTATGCATGCTTTATTTTTATTGTTGGTAGATCATGTTTCAAAACTAAAATAGTGGAAATACTTTACTTTGTTGTTTGGCCTAGTCTTAACTTCATCCAAAGGTATTTTTGCAAAAGATAAGTGTAAGGGGAAACCCCAAATATGTTTTTAAGAAACAAAACCAATCATGATTCTCCACAATATTAAGTGAACATGTATATTCGTATATGTTAGAGTCAAATGCTTGTATCGAGTCATAATGATGTTTTGCAGGATTTTACAGGAAGCAGGACCAAGTTTTTCCAGAAATTTTCCGGAAACTTAACATAAGAATTTCTGCAGGTCACTTCTGACGGCGTCACGAGTTTACTCTTAACGGCGTCACATGTAAAAATCTGGAAATTTTACCAGTTTTGTTTTTCTAACGGAGTCTTAAAGTTTTTGTTGAATTATTAGTTTTATAATCTCCAGGAAATCTGCAAACATAATTCCACAAGCATTATATCTTATTTTGTTTTCTAGGTTTTATTAGCATATGTAGATTGCCGCCGATTTTATGCGAGGTTGCCTTGTCTGTTTTCTCAGGTTTTACAGTTTATGTATGACAAGAAGATGATTTATTTTTCTGGAAGGGAAGCTTTGATTGTTCATTTTCTTGGAGGAAGATCTAACCTGGCCACCTTATTATCCATACCGAGCGAATCAGGGGAGTATTTGATTTTATTCGTTTTACTTATTTCACTTTTACATTCTTTACTTGAACATTGGGGACAATGTTCATCCTAAGTGTAAGGGGAGGGTAAAATGATGATACCTCATAGGAAACACTTTCGCTTGAGTTTGTTTGTTTGATGGTAGGTGTGTAATAAAACTAAGAGAAATACTTGTTAGTGTAATTTTAGCGCCGAATTTAATTTTTTTTACAACACTTAGGAGTGAAACTTTAGCCATAGCAAGCGTCTCATGGATAGGAGATTGTATGACTAGCACAAAACCGTATCATTGAAAAATTTTCCACCCAAATATGTGAGGTTCGCCTTTAGATTTGATAGGAAAAGTATTTACTATTAGTGCTTATGAGTGTACCGGTAGCATTTAGATTCTAGAACTTGCGTTAGTGATGCATCTCGAGACCGCTAGTGCGACTACATTCGTGTAGTAGGATTTACTACATGATAAGAGGCATTAGGATTACCCTTGTGTTAAACCCGTATCATAATTACTTGACCATTTAAGTCATATTACTTGGCTAGTTAAGTCAACTAATTTTTCCCACACCCTTAGAGTTGTACTCATTTTTAGTACACGAAACCCCTAGTACACCCCTCCGAGCCTATCTTTTCGTTTCTAACTTTAAGCATCTTACTTAAAGGAAGAATTTGTTACACCCCACTTAAATGTACAACCAAATCGCCTTAGCCTTCCGTGTGTGCACTCATCTTTAGTGCATTATTGTTATTTGTTAAACCCTAAGTTAATTATCTAATTGATTACATGGTTGCTAAGTCGAGTCATATCCTAGTACATATTGTTTTGGGACGATTGGGACTCATGGGTAAAGTACTATTGTTATGGAGTAATGGGGAAGAACATCATATTATTACCCCTATATGTGCATTAATCTTAAAAGTACTCCGAGTGTTTTGATTTTCTTAATTCGAGTCATTAGATTAATTTATCGTAAAGTATGTAAAAATTCAAGTGTAAGGGGAATGTTCATTCCCTATGATGTATTATTTTGGATGGTAGGGTAAGAGTGTATGCAAAAAAAAAAAAAAAAAAAAAAAAAAAAAAAAAAAAATCGAAAAATCAAAGAAAAGAAAAATAAAATTAGAAAAAGAAAAGAGAAAAAACATACGGACTACTATCCCGTTTCATTCTATGTTTGTTTTATGTTTTTGTTATTTTTGATTTATTAGCTTAAGTCGAGTCTAGTCTTGGCTTAGCAACACCATATTGTACATGTAATTAACTAAGATTGTTAACTCGCCACCAGTAAAGACTGCCTATATCCAACAAAACCGTGTATTCCAAATCCCTACACCTAACGTTCCAACCCTTTTAAAAGACCTCTTTGATAGTTTATCCTAGGTGCTTACGCCATGTGGTGGAGGTTTAATCCTTTCCCAAGCCTATGGTAATCTATTTTGCTATGACAGGTAGTGAGAGATATTTTCCGTTTCCATATTGTGATATATACTTTATTACACCCGAGAGATGTGAGTATCTAAACACTATTTGTGAGGTGCTAGTATATGACCTCCGTGCTTGTCTTTGGTCTTTAGTGGAACGATTATTTGTTGTAATTACTTTTATATTAGTGTTAAATGACCCCTAACTTGTATTTTGACTAGAATAAAAGCACATTTGCTTGAGGACAAGCAAATCTCAAGTGTAAGGGTATATGATGAGGCGAAAAATGAACCACTTTTAGGGGGTCATTTAAACCCGGAATTGAATTTATTTGATCAAATATTATCCTAAATCGTTCCTTTTGTGATTTTAGGTACTTTGGGAGTGAATTCTGGAAAAGGAAGCAATTCGGACGTTTTTGGAGCATAAAAGTGAAGAAAACGCCAAAGACTTAATTTTCCAAGCTGAGAACAGTACCTGACGGCGTCAAGAGGAAAACCATGACGGCGTCAGGAGTAAATTCCATGACGACCCAGTGCAATCCTGACGGCGTCACAACAAGGGCGTCAAGAGTATTTTTGGTGACGGCCTGCACAAGGGAAATACATGACGGCGTCAGACCCAGATCTAGGCAGTCCGAGGAACTATTTGGCGGCGAGATGACGGCGTCAGACATTTGTTCTTGACGCCATCACCTACTAAACTCTATATATAGTTTTCTATTTTTCATTCATTAGAGAGGAACTTGTGTGGAGAAAACTAGGGCCGAACTTTGTAAACCCTAGGTCATATTTTACAGTACTTTCAAGGGTTTTCACCCCTTGAATCCTTTCATGTTCTATTAAGATAAGTCTTCTCTTAATTCAATCGATATGTCTATGTGTTGGTTGATTATATCTTGTGCTTGTCTTGATTTTAACATGCCAGGCTAGATTTATCTTGTGTTTGCTTAGATCTAATGAAACCTAGATGTTGATTATGTGTTGATTACTTGTTTATGGTTGTATTGGATGAATGATTTCAATGTTAGGCTTAAGAAAACTGGCAGATCTCCATTGTGTAACATGCTTGAACGTCTTAGGAAACATGAACTGATGTGTACTAGGTTTTATTGGTTGTATTTAATGCATGAGTAAATTCTAGTGATCCCATGTTAGGAGCTTCTTAGCCGACTCGACATAGGGGTGAAGTAGGCGCTCATAGGATTGGGGAAGTAAGTACGCCACCCCATGAATGGTATTAAGGAATACAATCCGTCATCCACGCAACTATAACAAGTAATTAACGTGTAAAAGATATCTAGGGAGTAGTGAAATCTAAGTAAACACAATTCTCCCACATATTGCTCACAAATTTAGTTTAATATAGTTTATTTTCATTTCTAGTATTTTATTTTGATTGCATCTTAGTATTGGGTTAGTTGACTAGCAACTAATTCCGCCCAACTCCTTCAAACCCGAGATTTTTAATTGTTTTCCTAAAAAAATATAAAAATACAAAAAGAATCATCCCTCATCTCTAGACCTAGTCTTTAGGTTTTCTAATCCTAGCGACACTATTCCTAGCTGAACGATCAATCCTCCGGTACTTATCATTATACTATACTACATCGATCAGGTACACTGCCTGGTGGGGGTTGTAAGCTTCTCGAGATCCCTCGAGAGGTAAAGCCTGGTGCAATCCCTACGCATCAACACGTAAGTTAGCTACTCAAAAGATGATAGATATTGTCTAGGCCGAAGCCACTTAAACAAGAAACATAAATTGTTCAAAGCGTAGGTCATAACCTACAAAGGACGAGTTAATATTGTCTTGAGGGTACATACCACCCTCGGGGCCAAATCACTGCAAACAATGCAGCCTTCACTTACCTTCAGACTTGGGGTTTTCTTGTTGGATGGGGGTTCCCTCGGGACTTGCTTTTCTTGGGGAGGATGCCTTCTCCAAATCTGTCTTGTTGATGGGAGAAGGAGACTGCACAGTAGAATCCTTGTTACTTGGAGATTGGGGCTTCTCAGGAGCTACCTTCGGAGACAAGGGCTTCTCAGGAGTGGTCTTCATGGATGGAGGGTTCACAGGGGTATATTTCTTGCTTGTAGATGATGGCTTTACCCTTAGGGGATTCTTGGAAAGAAGTGTCTCAATTGAAGCCATCGGATCCTTGGTTGCCTCAACAAGGAAGGGGTACTCTGCAGTTGCAAGGATGTTGCTGGCTTGATCATACTCCGCCTCATGAGTGGAACGATAATAAGGTACCTTCGATAATTTCACAGGCTTACCAGTTGCAGCAACTTCCTCTAATGTAGCGCATTTCCCGTGATAGATGGCGGCATTAATAACATCACCAATCACTTTCCCTACCTCATCATTGTGATATAACTCCATTGCCATATAAGGAATGACCTTCGAGACCACAGCAGCCTTGTCTTTTTTGAGCGCCTTATACTTACGCTTGAAGCCATCCAGTTCTTCGCGTAACTTGGTCTCTTATTCAGCCATCCTTGACCTCTCTTCCTCGAAACCCTCACATTTAGTCTCTAAATCAACAATCTCCTCTTTGTACCCTACCACCTTCGCCTCCTCCTTTCGCAGCTTCTTACATTCTGATTGAGCTTTCTTTAATTCTTTCTCCAATTCTGTTATGTCAGCACGGAGGTCTTGAACAAGGGGATTCTTCTCAAGATCCCTCATAGCCTCCTCACACTTGGCTTGAATCTCCGAAAACTCTTGATCCTTCTTCTTTTCTCTTGCCAGAATGGCATCCATCTTTTCCCTAGCAGTTACAAGGGTCCGCACCACCTCCCTTGTACGAGCATTCAGATGATTGTCCAGCACAGCTTGTCTTGTATAGCTTTTATCGTGCAAATCACACAACTCCTCAATGGGCATACTAGTTAAGGTGCTCCTCCAACTAGTAGGAGTGATGTGCTCAACAAGACGATGGCAGGCTGAAGCGTTGGGAAGCTCTTTGGTATTGGAAAGACCTGTACAGTTAGAATGAATTAGAAGGTGCATAAATGTACTCCCGCTAAAATAATAGCATATGTGCTTACCATGGATGTCTTCATTCTCAGACAACACTTCAACAGCCTTTTGGGTGATAAGCTGACCCTTCTGCCTAGTATTCCTGGTAGGAGGGGTTGGTAGGACCAATTTTCTCTTGGGAGTAGCCTTCACTGCTTTGGCACTTGTACCTTTCCTGTTTCGCACCCTGTCAGCGATGCCAGACGACGAGCCAATGATGGTTACCTGATCATCCTCGGAGGGAGGGTCATTGGATTCAACAACGTTCTCCACCAACTGAGAAGTCTCCTTTACATTCACCAGCTTCGATGCTTTCGAAGGCTTGGTTGGCTGGACAGAAGCTATGGGCTCAACCATTTACGTATCACCCTCTTGGTTGTTGACTGAAACGGAGGGTGAGCCAACACCATAGCTGACTTCGTTGGGTTCCTTCGGAAGGAAGCTCACCTCTTTGGCACCACTAGCAACAACAAAGTTTTGGAACGACATTTCTGCAAAACGAAAGGAAATAGATAAATATCATCAGATAAGTTATTTAAATTTATTCAAATACAAGTGTACATACTTTGTCCATCACATTCTATTTCAGGCTTCAATGGGGAACCTTCCCAATGGTCAACAATGTTAGCCATATAAAGAATGGGCTCGGGGAATGTCTGAAAATTCACTGGATAATGGACAAGGCGTTGGTACAACGGATCCCTCCGAACGGTAAAAGGCAACTCATCATTGAAGCGTTTTTTTGTCAAACTTGTACGCTTCATTCACTAAAGCAGGGTACTCCAGAGGTATCACTGTATCTTGAATATAAAAGAAACTCCCTTTCTAGTCCGTAATATTTGAAAACAGTTTTAACAATATAGTTGGAACATCAGGATCACCCTTTTTTGCTAAATTCAACCAATCCCCACCAGGGCATAGTTTCATAAAACCCCTTAGCACGGTTAATGTAGGCTCATACCCGTAAGCTTTACACATTACAATAAAGGTTGTGAGTTTAGCAAAGCCAAATGGGTTGAACCTAGAGATGTGTACTTTGTAATATTGCATAAACTCGAGAATCAAGGGGTGAAGTGGTATCCTAAGGTTTGACAGCCTAAACGCATGGGTATAAAGACCTACATATCCCTTTGGAGCATCAAATATAGCTTGATTTTTTGTGGGTAACATGATTTTATACTTTGAGGGAATAGGGTAATCATCAAGAAAGTCTTATAATTCCTTTTTAGATAGGGTACAGTTTTCTTCTTTAATTATAAATTTGGAATTTTTTGACATACTTGACTAACAACGAAAACTGCTACGGGAAAACTTGAGTTTAGCAACAGGGAATTTACCTTTTTTGCTCGCAAAGATTAATCACGCGCACTGCTATGGATGGAATTTGATCAATTTTGTACACAGTAAGTGAGAGTGGATTTTGGGCGCAGAGGTAAAAGTGATTTAGGGTTGGGGGTAACAAGGATTTATACCGTCCTTTGTTTTAATCCTCGCCGTACACGTGTCATTACAATCGTCTATCTACTCGGACCTCAAATGGATGTTTAAATTTTGAAAGGACATGTGGGATTACCGATGTTTAGGCAGGTGGTACATTATGTGAGTGGTTAGATGGCTTTTAAATGCATTTAATGCGTGTTTGAGAAATTCAACATTTCTTTTATTTCGTTTCGAATACTTCTACGCTTCGATGTACTACTTTTGAGCTTGCGATAGAGTTGAAAGCCATATATCCTCGTACGCATATCTAACTTTCAACTGGTGGGTTTGATGATGTACCCTCCGGTTAGTTCGAAGGACCCCCTTCGAGTCTCATCGCAACCTATATTTCGAAGGCTCTGGCTAGCCTCCTAGAACTTCCAATGGAGTAAAACTAGTCACCTATGATCTAGTTACCAAATGGGAATTCGCCAATCAAAAGATTAAGCCCTTCGGGGTATCCTTCGATAAGTCATTAGGAAGGAACGAAGCCAAGCCCAAACATTGGTAAGACCAAGTCTTACCCACGTCTCCTCTTTCTCTTTAGCTCCCCCGCTAAACTATGAGGAGTGGGACATTAAACCCTAGTGGTCACCACACGTCATGGGACTCCCCCATGATCTCCAAAATTTGTGCTAACACTCTCTAAGGTTATTTCGTCCCTATAAATAGCCTTGGACGAGTTGGGAATCTAGTATGCAATCTATCCTACTTTACTTTACTACATTTTTCACCTAAATTCTCATACCAAGTACTTATTCACACGCCGGAGGTGGTTCGCAGGGTCCAAACCCTGCGCAATCACTTAACGTAGTGTTTTAGTATTTCTTATTTTAGGTTATATTCAAGCTTGGCGTAATCACAACATCCCTTATACCCTTTGATCACCATCGGAGGCCTGGTCGTGCAATTTATTGTACAATCACTAGCCTTCTTGTTCTTGTTGACTGTACCACTACTTGATCCACCTACTTCAAACTCACTAGGTTGTTCCACTGGTGGTTCTTCTACAACTGTATGCTCTTGAGCACTAGGTTGTTGAACTGGTTGTTCAGCAAATACCTCATCTATTAAAGAAGTAGCTCTTGGTTGTGTCTTTTTGGGTCTACCTTTCTTAGCTGGTGGTCTAGGAGCTTTCACTACTGTTTCATTCTTACAACCTTTCTTATTGTGCCCTTTTTGCCCACAATTGGAACATGTCATAGTAATGCCAGACCTACACACTCTGTTTGAGTTTTGGTGTTCATGGGGAGCCCTAATTCTTTTCTTTCTAGGTCTACCAGGCGTTTTTTGGGATATTGATGGCAAAACTTTGGACAAGTCACTACAGTCTGGCCAAGATGACATTCCACCAACAGGACTTAAGTATTGGTTATATGCATCATAAAAACTCTGTTTCCTAAAACATGCTGTCACATATTCCTCAACCCTCCTATGCAATTTGAAAATTACTGCTATAGCATGAGGACAAGGCAAACCTGATAACTGCCACAACCTACACGAACAAGTTCTACGAACCTCATCTACACCAAATGCTTTAGATCCATTTCTAACTTCAAAAAGTTGACCACCAGTTGGTATAACATGCCAAAACCTAACTTAGGAATAAATAAAAAAATAGTGTTAATTCCAGGAGTTAAACAAAAGGTTGTTTGGACATAACATATTTTAGTATTACATGTGTTGATCTTTTGTTAATTCCAATCTCTTCTGAATGTTTGGACATACATCTTCAGTCCAACTTTCAGAAAATCTCCTTATGTCATTCATTCTTTCGTAGACTATGACCCTCAAGGCTTCAAGCATTGTGATTATTGGTTTGTTTCTAACTTGCAATATGACAGAGTTAAAATACTCACTGAAACCGTTTTCGAACGCTTCACAGTTTGCACCAATTTGGAAATACGACTTAGACCAAGTCTTTGGATCCTTCTTGATGAGATAGTCATAGGCATTTGGGTTTGCCTTTTTGATCTTTTCCATTACCTTGTTGAACAGTCCAGGATAGCTAGCCTTGGAAGCTCTCCAAAACAGTAATCTAAACTCAAGACCACTATAAAGCTTCCAAAAACCTTCATAAATGTGTCTAGCACATTGTCTGTGCTCAGCATGTGGCATGACTTCTTTGACAGCTTCAATGAGTCCCTATTTAACAGAAAACATCATCATTATCAAGTAAAAAATATACAAGAAATAATATGATAAAAAAAGGACATGAAATAAAAGTAGATACTCACTTTGTGTTGATCTGGCATGAGTGTGAGTCCGTTACCAGTGGGCATATTCAAATCCTCTCCTAGCAAATCCAGAAACCATCTCCAATTATCCTTGTTTTCCACATTGGCAACAGCCCATGCGACGGGGAAAATGTGGTTATTCGCGTCACGATCTATAGCAGTAAGAATTTCACCCACTGATGGCTTTTTGAGAAAACATCCATCCAACGCGATAATCTTTCTACACCCAAGTTTCCATCCCTCTTTCAATCCTTTGAAACAAACATAGAATCTATCGAAATAGGTTTTGTCATCTGGATTAACTGTTACACCAACCTTAACTGTAGAACCAGGATTAGACTCTAAAATTGCCTTTGCATAAGACCTAATATACCCATAATGGTCTCCGATGATTGTTTCCCCTTCATTTAAAGTCCATCTCTTTGCATTTCTACATTGGGTTGGGCTAACTATACACTTGTATTTTTTTCAACACTAGGTCTGCTATTTCATGTAATTTGATTTCAGGATTGAGCCTAATTTTTGTACCAAAGTGCTTGCCTATTGTAATTGACTAAGGTTCCATACTTAAAATGTCTTACATAGGTATGTTCATCAATCAAAGATATTACCTGGAAAGATTTTTCATTTGTCATCTCCTTACCATAACATCCGAATGGACAGGTTGAGCCTTCAATTGGACCATCACTAGGGTATCTTTTCCATTTTCTTTGTTTGCCTTTCTCTGGTTCTTTGATCTTCTCTGGTCTCAAACCACATTTAGCAATTACTTGCGTCTTTGAGCTTCTGTAAAACCAAAGTGAAAAACCATTTGCTAGTGCATAGTAAGTGAGGCACTCTTTGAGTTGATCAGCATCAACAAAATTTTCTCCAACCTAAAATATAGTTTTATACATTAGAAAACATTAATTAAACATGTGTTGGAAGAAATAAAGTAATAAAAATAGATAACGATAAACTTATTACCTTTGGTTTTCGCATACGCCAACGAGTATCAACATCATGTATTGGATACTTCTCCAATTTGGTTTCAACTATCTTGAATGGGTCAGTGATAACATCCCCATCTAATCCATCCCTTAACTTTCTCATCAAGTCATCCATAAACTCTTGATGCTCAATAACTGTTTCACTGTCACCAACTTCATACACACTCCTTTTCCTTGCACCACTTGAACTACCAACATTGTTTGGTACAATTGGTCTGCTTGTTTTCTTAGGGGCTTTCTTTGCTTCAGTTTTCTCTTCCTAAGATCTATTAGCTCATCTTCACCTTCTGATAAATAGTCCACAAATTTATCTAAATAGTAATCACTAGCACTTTCACTATACAAACTCCAATTAATTCCATCCGCCGAGTCACTTTCAGTTTCCGTATCACTATTTCTAACAGATGGCTTGACATTACCTTTAATCACAATTCCCTTATTCTTAGGTGGAGGTTTCTTAACACATTTCTTATGATGATGGTCATCTTCTATCATTACCTGATGAGGCGAAAAGTGAACCGTTTTAAGGGGTCATTTAAGCCCGAAGTCGAGATTATTTGATCAAATATTACCCTAAATCGTTCCTTTTGTCATTTTAGGTACTTTTGGAGTGAAATCTGGAAAATGAAGCATTTTGGACGTTTTTGGAGCATAAAAGTGAAGAAAACGGCAAAGTTTTAATTTTCCTTGCTGGGAACAGTACCTGACGGCATCAAGAGTCTCCAAGTGACGGCGTCAAGAGTTACAAAAGAGGTGGAAGTGGAAAATACACGTGACGGTCCAGAGTGTTTTGTGCATTGGAGATGACGGCGTCACCTAGGCCGTCATGGTCCATTTGCTAGTGACGGCCCAGAAGAAATTCCTACATGACAGCGTCAAAATCAGATCTAGGCAATATGATTTCATCATAGGCGGCGAGTTGACGGCGTCACAAATTCCTTCTTGACGCCGTCACCCTGTAAAATCTATATATAGTTTTCCAAATTTCATTCATTAGTGTGCAACTTTGAGGGAAAAACCCTAGGTCGAATTTTCCAGATTTTTCAAGGGTTTCAACCCTTTGAAACTATCATGTTCAATTTGAGATAAGTACTCTTTCAATTCAATCAATATGTCTATGTGTTGTTTGAATATATCTTACGCTTGTCTTCAATTTAACATGCTCGGCTAGATTACTTTTGTGTTTGCTTAGATGTAGTGAAACCTAGATGTTAATTATGGGTTGATTGTTTGTTTATAGTTGTTACGGATGATTGTATTCGATGTTAGGCTTAAGAAAACTGGCAGACTTCCATTGGTAACTTGCTTGAACGTCTTAAGAAACATGATTGGAGGTGTACTACGATATTTGGTTGTATTTAATGCGTAGGAGAATTCTAATGATCCCATGTTAGGAGCTTCTAACGGCTCGACATAGGAGTGAAGCAGGATCCTATAGAATTAGGGAATATTGTACACGGCCCTACGACTAGTATTAAGGAATATGACCCGTCATCCATGCAATTGTAACAAGCTATCGACCTGTAAAAGATATCTAGGGAGTAATGAAACCTAAGTAAACACAACTTTCCCCATTATTGTTACACCACATTTGTTGATATAAATAATGTTTAAAAAGGTTATTAATATCTCTCAATAAACCTATGTTTTGATAATCACAAAACTCAAATCAAATTAAGTCAAGATTAAGACGTAAACAAGTATTTGGTAACAAATATTTACCTCTACATCTTATATCACTTAAGGTATGCATAAACTAAGCATCTTATGCATTACATGATCAAAGGAAATTTTGTCTTAAGACATAACATCTTATAAAATGATATAAACATTTTATATATATTTGTAAATCATTTTTGGTAATGCTATATTAAACCACAAAGATATGATTTCAAATTTCCAACCAAAAAGGGCAAATTTTATCCAGAAAAACTTTTCCAACGTTCAGGAGGGCGGTCCCCTTAATTTTACTAGGCGGCCCCCTTAATGATTAAGGGGACCGGCACGCTCCAGAACAGTAAAATCTGGCCCTATAAATACTGGATCATTTCACACATTTTTCTCACCTTTTTGCACTATAAACTTTCTGATCCAACCTCCATTTCTAGATCTAAAATCCTTTGATCATATAATTCATAAGTCTTTGTTTCCAAGTGATCCAAAGCTTCATCCATTCAAGTGCAAGAAGAAGAACACTCCTCTACATCCATCTAATTGTAGTAGTGTTGTGAATAGCTAGTTTCATATTGTAGTTGTGGTAGATATTTGTAAAAGTGTTGTGTAAATTTGTTGATTGTAGAAACTAGGTATGTTGTAAAGTAGTTTAGTAGTTGTGAATTAGTTGTGCATAGAAGAAGGTGTGAAGTTGTGAAGGTGTGAAGAAGGTGTGAAGCCTTGAAGAAGTTGTGAAGTTGTGAAGAAGGTGTGAAGCCTTGAAGAAGTCGTGAGATTGGTTCTAGCTACCATTAGAACTCGACATTTAGCTTAGTGTCGTTAACTCGTGTAAGCCAAGGTGTGTAAGGTTTCTCCACCATAAGGAGTTTGTTGACATAGTGAAGAAAACT
The DNA here is from genome assembly GCA_030686995.1 of Artemisia argyi. Taxonomy (NCBI): domain Eukaryota; kingdom Viridiplantae; phylum Streptophyta; class Magnoliopsida; order Asterales; family Asteraceae; genus Artemisia; species Artemisia argyi. Next base: position 36,038 of record JARVZY010000245.1, read on the forward strand.
CTCGAGTGTGGTACTCGGGGAGTGGAGTAGGGCAAGGAAGGTGTCCTTGTAGCCGAACCACTATAAATTCGCGTGTTGTGGTTTGATCTTTCTAACTCTATCTTTTCTTCATTACATTTCAATACTTTCATTACTTGATTAGAATTGCTTATATTGGTTGTCATTTGAATTCACTTGAGATCGAATCGAAAGTCTTTAATAACCTACAAAATATTTTGGTAATAAACTTTTAAAAGGACGTAAAACTATTCAACCCCCCTTCTAGTTTTCCACAATTGGTATCAGGAGCCACGTCTAGCAAGATCTTTAAAATATATTGTATTTTAAAACTTGTAATGATCTATGGAATCTGAAAAATATTTAGAAGGGCAATCTATGCAAAGACCACCACTATTTGAAAGTGATGGATTTTTATATTGGAAAAATCGATTCGAAACTTATGTGAAGTCAAAAGATCTAGATCTTTGGCATGTTATTACTAATGGTGATTTTTTACCTATTCAAAATAACCCTGAAACTAAGAAAGATGAAATCGTACCTTTTGAAAAACAAAATGATGATTTAAAAAGAAAACTTGCTAAAAATAATGAAGCAAAAATGGTTATTTATAATGCGCTACCACGTAAAGAGTACGAAAGGATCTTTATGTGTGAAACCGCAAAAGAAATTTGGAACTCTTTACTAATAACTCACCAAGGTAATAGTCAAGTCAAAGATAATAAGATAGATCTACTTGTTCAACAATATGAGCAATTCACGATTCCGGAAGAGGAATCAATTGATAATGCTTTTGCTAGATTTAACACTATCATCACAAGTTTAAAAGCACTTGATGAGAACTTTTATAGTAAGAATTTTGTTAGGAAGTTTCTTAGGGCTCTTCATCCAAAATGGCGAGCTAAAGTGACGGCTATTGAAGAATCGAAGAATTTGTCAACATTGCAACTTGATGAATTAATTGGAAATCTAAAAGTTTACGAAGTTATCATTAAGAAGGATTCCGAAATGGTAAAAAAAACGAGAGCAAAGCAAGTCAATCGCCTTGAAAGCTAGAAAGGAATCTAGTATCGAAGATAGCTCATCTTCCGAAAGCGATGACGAAGAATATGCCATGGCCATAAGAGATTTCAAGAAATTCTTCAAAAGGCGAGGAAGATTCGTAAGACAACCGCATGATGAAAAGAAAACATTTCAAAAGAGTAAAGATGACAAGAACAACAAGATTGAAAGAAAATGTTTCAAGTGTGGTGATCCAAATCACCTCATCAGAAAATGTCCAATGATGACAAGAGATCAAAATCAAAGAGCTTTTGTTGGAGGTGCTTGGAGTGATAGTGATGAAGATGAGAAAGAAACGACAAAAGAAGAAAAGTGTCTTATGGCAAATACATCAAATGAGGTACGTTTCGAAACCGAATATTTTAGTGATGAAAGTTTATCATTAGATGAAAAAGATCTAGATAATGAATATAATAGGCTATGCAAATTAGGACAACTAGTAATGGCAAAAAACAAATCACTAAAATACATAAACAATCAATTGGAAAATGAAGTACTTGAACTAAAAATTAAAATACATCAACTTGAAAAAGGTAAAGAAATTTTTGAAGAATGTAAATCATGTCAAGTGCTTAAAAGTGAAAACGAAATACTTAGGGAAGAAATTCGCAAACTTAATAAATTTGAAAATAGTAGTCACTCACTTAGTAAAATAATAAGTATTCAAATAACATCCGGAGATAAAACTGGTTTAGGATTTAACTCAAATGAAGCTTCAACAAGTGAGATTAAAAATGTCAAATTCGAAAATGAACCTAACGAACAAAAATCTCTAATATCTAATCCTAAGTATATACTTATTAATGATAGAAAAATACCTCTTGCCAACAATGAAGAAGTAAAAGCTTTTTATAAATCGTTTTTGAAAAACGAGGTAGGATCTTCTAAATCTAAAACAAGATCTAAAACACCACCACCTAGAAAATCAAATAATCCTAATCCTAGGTCTAAAACACCTCAACTAAGAAGAAACCAAAATAGGCAAAACTATAATAACAATAGTAAGCAAATGTGGAACTACCAACAAAGCTACAATCCTTGGGGTATACTACCACCTTTCATGCATCCTAGTCAAATGTTAAACATGTTTGGACCAAACAACTTTGGACCAAAGAGACAATGGGGATCGAATGGCTAGATGAACATTCCTTGAGGCAATCTTGAAGTTTCTCTCAACATAGACTTTTTCAAAGTTTATATATCATCTTGATGATTTTGAAGATTTTTTTTGAAGACCACCGGGTACGCCATTATTTCATAACTCATTGCCATGCTTAGATAAATATGCTTTAGTTGATTACATTGTTTGCATAGATATAGCTTGCCTTTTTCTCTCTATTTGTTCGATCATATATATACTTATATTTACATATACTCTTAATACCTAATATATTAAATACATACATATATATATATATATATATATATATATATATATATATATATATATATATATATATATATATATATATACTAGCTTTCAAAGCCCGCCCGATGGGCGGGCATGACTTATAATTATCGTTGGAAGGTATTAGTTATGAGAAAATAATATATAAATTAATAGTTGAGGATCAAGAAATACTGAATTGTTAAAATGTTTAAATTTATTGTTTAGAAGATAGAATAGTATTTAAATTATAATTCGAAATAAAAATTATTTTTAAGAGATGTTACTTGTTTTTTTTTTGTATCGTTGGAAGGTGTTAGTTAACGGAAAAGAATATGTAAACGTATGAATTTTTTTTTAATTCATTAAGAATGAATAATACTTGCTACTATTTGATCTGCAATATAGTTTCTAAATTGTTTATCATGAATATTTAATCGTTATTTTGTCAAGAATATATTGAACTTTCGTCGAATATGAGAGAAAAAGTTTCATAGTGGTACGCAAGAACAAAGTATCAAAGCATAGCTCGCCCGATGGGCGATCAAGCCTTATGAATATTGTTAAAAAAAAACTTAAGTTAATGAAAAATAAGCTATAAACATACAAAATTCTTAATTAAATGCATTAATAAGAACGAAAATAAATAAATGGTTGAGTGCAAAGATTTGAACATAGAACACATCTTTCAACTAAAAATGTATTTTTTTACAAATGAAGTGACATAATGGGCTTACATTAACTCCTTTTGATTGAGCTTCTACATGTCTCGTATGTTACCTTGTGTTTACCTTCGTATACAAATATCGTAAAAGTATCTTAAGCTATTACACAAACTTGTCTAATGTTTATAAAAACATAATACATCTTTAATTTGTATTATGTGATTGACAAATTGCATATGTATAGTTCTATGATTGAAAATGTAACTATCATCCCGTTTGACCCATATGACTTTTGATATTTTAATTTTTACCCATTTGACTCGCTCATAAGTATTTTGGTAAAAAATTAACAATTACATAAGTTGAAGGCTTGAACTATACCGTTGCATGGTAATATTCAAGCTCTTTCGATCTCTCCGTTGTATGTATTCACATCCACTGCTAGAAAATCCAATGCCTATAAACAACTCTGTTAGCGAATCTTCTAAGAAGTAGAACGAACAGTGCCAAAAAATTAATGATAATAATGTTAACAAAAAGTGAAGAATTAAGAATGTAAATTAATAAAAATAAGTGTTATAATTATGTTGCAATTTAGCTATCATATTAAAGATGTTTCTCAACTGCTTCGTAACCTATGACCTATCTAATCTATAATAAGTACTGGAATCAATAACATGTTCTAAAAATGAAACTTTTATCCACCAATAACATGTTCTAAGGGGATAGGAGGTAACCGAGTATACAAAATAGACGGATTTAGAAAGGGTTGTGATATAATAGGAAAAAAAAAGTTGCCTACACAGAACAATAAAAAGTGTCAACTTGAATGTATTTTAAAATCTTTTGCCCATAAAAGTATCGCTAAACAAAAACTTTGTGCTCAGGAAACATAAAGAAAATATAAGATGCCACTCAATATCTTAAAAGGAGTTATTAATCAAATTTAAATCGACAAAAACTATATAATATAATTAGTTTCAAGGTTTAAATCTACAAAATGAACATAAATAAATTATTTTTCGAACAACAAGGTAAAATGATTGTGGAATGTAATCAAACTAATTTAATCAGAATTTGCTTAATAAAATGAATGAAACGTAAATAAAAGAGGGTGGGCCAAATAAACAATTAGTAACCAATGTAAGACAGCTCCGTCCCTGCTTATAATCATAGATCATCGTAAGTTACTTCAGCTTTGGAACCATAAGTATAACTCTGTTGATAACGAGAGAGGTGCGAACAGCGGTCAGCTCTGACATTTCCAGATTTGGCATGTCGAGATTATATACCTCGTTGCTATCTTTCTAATCAACTTGAAGCGATAAAGTCTTCAATGTTGGACTTCCTTGAATAAGTCTAGAGGCATTCCTAGACTGGTCAATATGCACTTGGATGTCCATATAAAGAAGATTCAGAAGTATTGAGATAGTGCATCCCAAGCTAGCGGAAAGAAAAAGCGCAGCTTAAGCATTACGAGTGTTCTACAAGATGCAAAACTTTGTGGCACGTGTAGAGACACAACCTCTAAATCTGGCTCCTTTACTTTACACTAAATCGCATCAAGGATACGATACAAAAAATCAAATTTTTTTAACAATGAATGAGAGACGAAATGATTAAGATTCGTTGTAAAAGAAAATAAAAAACGAATGATTTGTGTAATGAGTAAATTGCGTATATATTTATGTTGTTCATTTGCCCATCGCATAATTGATTCTCATAAAAAAATATCGTATTTTTTAAATAAAAAAATTCCTTAGTTAACCTCTATTTGTCATCATTTTTTATTTTTATTATTTTTTATGAAAATTTGCGAAGATTTTCACATTATCCCTTTTATCAGTCTAAATCTAAAGAATAAATGATTAATGAAGTTGTATAAATCGAAGTCATACTTTGGGCGTCCCCCTCGTAACTCACTTATTACCTTTTAAGGAACTCTTCTTAAATCGACCGATTTACACCGAATGAGTTGAAACAATAAGTAGTTTATAAGAAAGAGCATATTAAAGTAGAGATGTTGACTTTAATAAGGAAGTCAAAATGGGATGAAGTTTAAATGATTTTTTTTTTTTTTTTTTTTTTTTAATTGAACGAAAAAAATTTCATTAAAAAGCTACTAATAGGGCACTAGAAGCTGAAGAGTACAAAAAACAAATCTAGAAATAAACCTATCTACACATTCTAGATTCTAGCCGAGACTTTAACTGTGAGAACTGCAAAAAGGATAAAAAAAAAATCTTGCCAATTACGGAGAGCCGAGACAAGAGAAAAATCCTCATTCACGGAGGCCGAGCCACCGATTTTCATTCCAAAGAGTTTTTGATGGAGCCCCAAATAAGCCTTGAGGGAAAGCTACAACAAGAAAAAAGCAAAATACATCATCACGTGACATTACTCGAATACTTAGCGACCTAAGTAACTAAAGAAGACACAAAAAATAGCAAGTGAGATAATATATACTTATATCACTCGAGGGAATAATATTACAAGAAAACATTTGGGTTGTACTATACACACACCCCAAATCTCCTATAAACACACCCTTTTATGCATAATCGGGTTGTACTGTGTGCATGACGGTGTTGTACTGTGTGCATAGCGGTTTGTACTATGTCCTATATGGGGTGTTGCTATAGCAACTCCCAAACATTTGAAGAGAACTTTAAGGTGAGTTGTGTCAAATGAGATAACCAATATATACTAGAGGAGCGGGGGGGGGGGGGGGGGGGGGGGGGGGGGGGGGTTTGTACTATACACACACCCCAAACCTCCTATGCATAATGGGGTTGTACTGTGTGTATAGCGGTGTTATACTGTGTGCATAGCGGTTTGTACTGTGTCTTATAAGGGGTGTTGCTATAGCGTATAGTCTTCTAAGACCTTTCATATTTTTTTGATGGGAGAAACTATTAAAGGACTTCTAACAGCTTGTAGATATCTTTCACATCCTTCCAAGACTCTTGATTATTGAAGACTAGTTTAGAATCTTCAAAATCATCAGCTTTATGGTCTCGTAGCATATGCGGGTCGTGACATTATGTAGTCAGCTTTTGTGTGTGTAAAATTGGAAAAGTTCGTAACCTTAATTTTCGGCTTATTAGATTATCAAATCGAGCTTATACCTTTAAATAAGCTATATGCACAACTTATCATAAACACAAAAAGATGGACTTGTGAGCTTTCTAAATTTATCTAAGCTCATAAATCCGCTATATACGGTAAACAAACACTTTTTTTTTTGACAAACACCTGATAGCTGATATCTTTAGACTAAAAAAGAGGTCAATCACAATAACATTTGGATTCATTCTAGTTAACTTATTTAAAGCATTTGCATTACCCTACTATTTCTTGTGCACTTAATCAGTTAAGCATAAAATATTTTTCAAATAACTCCCATTTGAATTACACTACTATTTCCTGGTTAAGTTATTTAAGCATTAGAATTACACTACTAATTTTGGACTTATGAGCTTTCAATATTTTCATAGTTTTATACTTTTTCCACTAGCAACTATGAATTAATAACAAAAACTAGGTATCGTGAATATAGCGGAAAAGCTATGGATTTGTAAAATCAATTATGATAACGAAGATTGCTATGTGTATTTTAAGGTCAGACTAAAATGACTAAAAACGTGAATTTTATCCATAGTAACACAACATCAGCCTGATGGTCCTTTTAACTATCAGGTTGCACTTAATAACATTCTTTTCCTGTTTCAAGTCTTATCTTTATTAGAGCATACAGGAATTTGGACTTGTAGTGTAAGCGTAAGACCGGACGTTTTGGAAGATGACATAGTGTTATATCAGTATTAAGATTAAGAACCTAAAATGAAAGTAAATGAAAGAGAGTAGGCTAAAAATCAAAAGAAAAGTGTGGATGTAGCAGTTTGGAGTTTTTGGTGTTCTTTTATCTTTTCTTTTTGTTATTTTCTTGCTTTAAATCTCTCTTTTACTTTTAAAATTGGTTTTGAAAGAAAAATACAGGTCGTATTGAAATGTTTTCTTTGTGCACGACTTTATGCACTTTTCATTTCTATAACTCAATATGACAATAAAGCGAGCATGTTAAGTGAGGAGCTAGAACAATGTCCGGTTAAGGTTTAATCATTTATCGTTACTAACTTACGGTCAGATTGGGTTAAGTTGACGTTGGGTGGAGACAAACATTTGCTTTTTAAGTGTTTGTGTTTTTACTTTTAGTCAACTTAAGATGTTGTAAACATTTAAAAACATTTTAGACTACTTTTGACTTTGTACTGCTTAGGCCGTCTCTTGTAAAGTGTAAGCTTTATCAACATTATATTTTTTTTAGTAAATTACTAAAATTTATGAAAAAGTTATAATTTTAACAACTAAATGATACAAATCGAGTTTATCTTTGAAGGGCATCAATCTGTCAACCGTATCTTCCACAATTTGGCGAATGGCACGCACAGAAGCATCTAAACTAGACTCAACAACATCTACAGAAGCATCAAAGCAAACACTATCAGGAGTCTTAGACCATCTATCAAAAACGTACTCCCTTGGGGGAATAACGTAGAAAACGTGACGATAGAGCAAACCAAAAAGATCAAACCGCTTGCATGAACAACTAACTATCATATCAGAAGAAGAATACAAGAAATATCACCATTGCCTTTTTTTTCGCCCTTAAACTTAATACTTTAGATTTTGGAACTCATAAAAGGGTGTATGCAACGATACCTATTAAGAAAAAGTTTAAAACTTAAGCTATGGATGATTGAGAGTACATTTAAATTCATATTCTTGAAACTTTATAAGAGAATGTAGTAAAAAGAGCTTACATCACCACAGTTGGATATAACAAGTGACTCGGCTCCATTTATTCCATGTAGAAGTTTACATAATAGGTTGTCATATTGTAAGTGAGAGACTCATATAGCGTATTCAGAAACTTATAATCAGAGCTCAATGTCCCACCAATTGTAAGGTACTTCGGCTTTGGAACTTTTAAGTATAACTCTGTTGATAACGAGAGAGATGAGAACAGTGGTCAGCTCCAATGTTTCCAGATTTGGCATGTTGAGATTATATACCTCGTCGTTATCTTTCCAATCAACTAGAAGCGATAAAGTATTCAATGTTGGACTTCCTTGAATAAGTCTAAAAGCATTCCTAGACAACTCATTATACACTTGGATGTCCATAGAAATAAGATTCAAGAGTAAAACTAGAGATGGTGCATCACAAACTAGCGAAAAGATATATGGCAACTTAAGTGTTGTGAGTGTTTTGCAAGATGCAAAACTCTGTGGCACGCTTAGAGACACAATCTCTAAATCTAGCTCTTTTACGTTGCAGTATATTGCATTAAGGACGCGACACAAAAAATCGAATATTTTTAACAATAAATGAGACGAAATGATTAAGATTCATTGGAAAAGAAATTTAAAAACGAATGATTCATTTAATGAGTAAATTACGTAAATATTTATGTTGTTCATCGGTCCATCACATAATTTATTCCCATAAAAAATATTGTATTTTTTTTTCTTAAATAAAGGTTGTGGTTAAGCCTAATTTTTCAATTAAGGTAAGTTTATTCACAACCTTATGAGTTGTGGTTAGGAAGACCTTTTTTTATTCCTTAGTTAACCTTCGTTCGTTGTCAATTTTATTATTATTATTATTATTATTATTAAGTTTTGCGAAGATTTCTACATTAATATTATCCTTTTTAGCATTCTAAATCTGAACAATAAATGATTAATAAAGTTGTATGAATCGAAGTCATATTTTGGGTGTCCCCCTTGTAACTCACTTACTACCTTTAAGGGAACTCTTCTCAGATCGACCGATCCATAGAGAATGAGTTGAAACAATAAGTAGTTAATAAGAAAGAGCATATTAAAATAGAGATGTTGCCTTTAATAGGGAAATCAAAATGGGTGAAGTTTACATGAGAGGTGTTTGTGTTGTAGGTGGTTGTCACGCGCGTATTTGTGTTTATAAGATCAGTGTGCTAATCCAATATTTACTCTAATACTTAGCGACCTTAGTAATTAAAGACTTCTAAGAGAGTTCTAAACTATTACTGTATTATATAGTCTTCGAAGACATTTGAAAGAACCTTTCATAATTTTTCATGGGAGAAACTAATAAAAGACTTCTAAGAGCTTGTAGATTCCAAGACTCTTGATTATTGAAGACTAGTTCATAATCTTCCAAAATCATCAGCTTGATGGTCTTGTAGCGTGCAGGTCGTGACATTATGTAGTCAGCTTTTAAAAAATTGGAAAAGTTCGTAAGCTTGATTTTCGGTTTATTAGCCTATCAAATTGAGCTTATAACTTTAAATAAGCTATATGCCCAACTTAATATGCTCATAAATACACAAAGATGGACTTATGAGCTTTCTAAATTTACATAAGCTCACAAACCCGCTGTATAGGGTAAACAAATACCCATAGTTAATTTCTTTAAACTAAATAAGAGGCCAATCACAATAACATTCAGATTCATTCAATTCTAGTTTTTTTTTTGAACATCAGAAGAAAAAAATATATAAATAAAAGCCAGCCTAGTAAGACACTAGGAGCTCAAAGAAACAAAGGTTAATTACAAAGATTGTTACATGGATTATCAAACCACTCAATCCAATTTAAATTGAAATTTCTATTCCTAGAACAAACCCAATTAAATGAGGAAAGTTTGATTTCGTTGAAGATAAGCTCCTTTGAGGGTCGTTTGAGTGAGAAAGACATTTCGTTTCGGTATCTCCATAAGGCCCAAAGAGTTGATTGTACAACAACATCAAAGTATCCCACTTGATTAGCCGGTAACGAGACACGGTCAGCAAGGTTAACCGTATCTAAGAGGGATGGTAAAGAGACATTGTTGATATTCAACCATTTAAAAACCTTTAACCATGTTTCTTTAGCCGTAACACATGAGGTGAAGAGATGGGTTTCAGTTTCAATATCATCATCACATACCGGACAACAGGTTGAGTTTAATTCAATGCCTCTTCGATCAAGGTTGGAACGAGTCGGGAGACTTTCATGTAGAATCCTCCATGTTAAGATATTGATTTTAATCGATAGACTTTTATTCCATCTATATGCTTACGGATTAGATGGACCAAGGGAGTTTAAGATATGAATCCTCATACTCTTATTAACTGAGAAGATTCTGTTGGAACTAATAGTACATTCCCAACAATCATGATTGGATGAAAGATGGAGGTTCGATGCAAGGGTTTCAAGCTCAGAAAGTTCTTGTTGTTCAGCAGGTGAATATATTGGCCTACTCCAAGCCCATGAAAAATGCAGGCTGGGATGTGGAGCTCGATCAGAAACTAAACATTCAGCATGTGATTCCAATCTATAAAGCCGAGGGAAGACGGAGCAAAGAGGAGGCCCTCCAAGCCACGAGTCTAGCCACAAACGGGTAGATTGACCATTACCAATTTTTCTTTTGAAAAGAGAGTTAAGAGTGATACCATGTGATAAAAGGCCATCCTTCAATTTTATAATTTGGTACCAAGGCCCCGCTTTATAAGCTGAAGAGGATTCAAGACAAAGACCCCCATGATGACCATGAATTGAAACAATGTTTTTAGACTACCAATATTGAGACCGCCTTGATTAAGAGGAGCAACTACTTTATCCCAAGCAATCCAAGCTATTTTCCTGTCTTCCGAATTGCCACCTCAAAAGAAATTTCTTCTAATACTTTCAAGCTTGTTGATAATCGTAATCGGAGCCTTAAAAGTCGAGAGGAAGTATAATCGTAATCAGATTCATTCTAGTTAACTTACATTTGAATTACCCTACTATTTCTTGCGCACTTAATCAGTTAAACATAAAAGTATTATTCAAATTAACTTCCATATGGCTTTACGTAAACTACTATTTTCTAGTTAAGTTATTTATATTAGACTAGCAGGGTCCCTGCGCGATGCAGCTGCGGGCACCCTGTAATTTAATTTTTTCGGTTAATAATTTATTTTATTTGTACGTTTTTTGGCAAAATAGCTTTACTGATTAGTTTTTTATAGCAAAAGTTTGATGAAATTTTGCTTAGTTTGTATTATTTTATTTATTATTTATTTTATGTTTTTGTTTATTAGTTTGCTTGGTTTGTACAATATGTGAACATATTTTAGTTTATTATATTTTTTTTTGACAATAAATTTACGAATATCAAAAATTTCGTTTAGCTCGTGTCCGTTCGGGCTCGAGCCCGTTTGACCCGTGCCCGTTCGGGCTCGAGCCCATTTGGCCCATTGCCCGTTCGGGCTTAAAAATTTGTATAATGTGCTTTATTATTTGTATTAGTGACATTTAATGCAGGAATTGTGTTTAAGTTGGTTGTACAATATTCTTGATAATTTGTATTTCTTATGTAAGTGGTGTTTTAATAAGTGTATTAATTGTATTTATTGACTATTTAATTAATTGTATTTAATGTACATAATTCAATTTTAAGTTATTAATTTTAAACTTTCATGGCAAAGACAAAGTGGTGTGTACATGAAGTTACTAAACTTGTACATGTCTAATTATATCTCGATTATTGTATTAAATGTCTAATTGTCTTGAATCACTTGTACTTTTAGCATTGAAATGTATAATGTTTAATTTTAAGTATTCTATTAATAGTAGTAATTCATGCTTTATAATATACTAGCAGGGTACCCGCGCGTTGCAGCGGCGGGTACCCTGAAATTAAATTTTTCGGTGAACTATGTATTTTAGTTTATTATATTTTTTTGATAATAAATTTACGGATATCAAGAATTTCGTTTAGCCCGAGCTCGTTGGGCCCGTTTGGCCCGCACCCGTTCGGGCTCAAGCCCATTTGGCCTGTTACCCGTTTGGGCTTGAATAATGTGCTTTATTATTTGTATTAGTGACATTTAATGCGGGAATTGTGTTTAATTTGGTTATACAATATGCTTGATAATTTGTATTTCTTATGTAAGGGGTGTGATGACGTATAGTCTATATATGGGCCACGAGCCCAAATGATAAACATTACTAAGGCCCAAAACCACCATGCGTGGGCTATTGTAACTTGGGCCGCATCAATAATGGGAACATGCTCACGTAAGCCCAAACCCAAATAAACTATACACGGTATAGATAAGGATCATCTATCTATGGAATAGATATCCTTACCCGGATAAGCACCATGGGTGCGAAACGTAAGGAGCACGAACCCTACAAGGATTCTGCGCCTATATAAGGAATGACATAACTCTCATTCAAGGTACGATTCACAAAACCCTAACTCTTTACGAGAACCGTAAATCGATTACTTACTCTCACGCCGGAGTCTAATCGTGGGAGACAATCTCACGATAAGCCTAACGGTGTTGTTTATTTTCTTAGTGCGCAGGTTACAAGTACTAAGAAGCGAATTGGTACGAGAGCAAGAGCCCATAATCAGGAACGCCCAACTTTTGTATCAACAAGTGGCGCCATCCGTGGGACTCTACTAAGAACTAAGGACTAGAATGACAAAGAATAAGAATTCAAGCCAGCGGACTCCGCAGTCAGAAAAACGTGACCATCAGAGGAAGAATCAACAAGATTCGACCTCTAGACAGGTTGTTGGGACAACCAACGCACCTGGTCACCAAGAGGCAGGGACAACCCAACCTCTTCCAGTGGTAGAACTACCTGTAAGGAGTACCCAAATCACCCCAGTGGTCCCAAGCGTTGAAGAACTCCAGCGCACCCTCTTTACTACTCCTCATCAAACTGTACCCGTAGTGAACAACACTGTGCCACCAGGCGTGCCTAACCGAGATAGGGCGCCTAATACTGAGGCAGACATTCTTGCAGCAACTGAGGACACACCCAATCTAACGTTGGGAAATTTTGTATCCCAAAATTATGAAACCTTAACCGCCCTCATGCAAGAAGAAGCAAGGAGAAGGGCAAGCACGAGCCTACAAGCTCGACTTAATTTTGGTCTTGAACGCGAACCATCACCACTGCGCCACCCACGAGGAAGACGCGCAGAACGTACCACTATCCACGATAGGCTGGGTACGACATCTGATCCACAGTACTCAGAAGACAGCGAGAGGCGCACTAATGTTCACTCCAGACTTGGCAGTCGAGGGATACAAGACCGATTAGGACCTCAGCATTCGCCAAGCCAAGGATCCTCCAAACCTGGGAGTAAGAGGATTCACGACAGATCGGGGAGAAGAAGATCCCCAAGTGAAAGTCCCTCAAACTCTTCTTCTGAAAGGAGCCGGCGCAAGCGCCGAAAAAGAGACTACCCCTCCTCCAGTGACTCCTCGGACAACGAGGATAAAGAAACAGGACACTGGAAGTCAATAGGAAGACGTCGCGAAGAAGAGAATGAAGATATGTCTCTTCCATGGCGTCGCCAGAAAGTTGATGCGTTTACACGACGCATCAGCGATTACTCAGACCGCAAACGCAGGCGCATGCCCACCAATGTGAAAACATATGATGGAACAGGTGATCCAGATGATCATCTAAAAGTTTTTGAATCAGCCGCCACTATCGAAAACTGGCCACAGCCTGTGTGGTGCCATATGTTTAATTCGACATTAGTAGGGAACGCGCGCACATGGTTTAGCAAACTCCCACGTAGGAGCATCGATGGGTTCGAGGAATTACGGAAAGCATTCCGTCTCAACTTCACCCAGAGGAAAAAGTGCGCTAAAAATCCTGTTGAACTAGCAAGAATAAAACAGCGCCAAGGGGAATCAACCAATGCTTTTATGGAACGCTTCAAGGATGAGTGCATACAAGTCAAAGCATGTCCTGAAATCCTAAAAATTTTAGGGTTCATGAATGGGATTAGTAACCCAGAACTCATCCGTAAGCTAAATGACAAAGTTCCCCAAACTTTTGATGAGCTAACAAAGCGCACCAGATCCTTTATACAAGGAGAAGCAGCTGATGCGGACAGCAAAAAGGGTTATTCGAACTACAGGCAGCAAGAGCAGCCTAGGAGACAATCCAATGATCAGAATAACAACCGCAGCAGGAATTACCGCAGCGGAAGAGACAATGACAAGTATACCCCTCTCACAAAAACTCCGAGGGAAATATTTGTAACAGAAGGTGCAAACTTCCCAAAACCGCCACTAATGCGCACCGCAGAGGAAAAGCGCATAGGGAACGGATACTGCGAGTACCATGGTCAAAAAGGCCATACAACTAATGAGTGCGTCCAGCTAAGACAACTAATTGAAAAGTTAGTAAGAGAAGGCAGAATGGACCACCTTGTAAAAAACATCAAAGAAGCGAAAGACAAACAAAGGAGCGGGGGTAAGAAAGAGCCCCCCAAAGAAAAAGCTGATACCATATACATGATACAGTCATGGCAGCGCAAGATAAAGCAAAAAGTCAGCCAAAAATTCTCTCCAGAAAAAGAGATATCTTTCCCTACTCTAGCTGCGGACAACGCACTTGTAGAATGATGAGGCGAAAAATGAACCACTTTTAGGGGGTCATTTAAGCCCGGAATTGAATTTATTTGATCAAATATTGCCCTAAATCGTTCCTTTTGTGATTTTAGGTACTTTGGGAGTGAAATCTGGAAAAGGAAGCAATTCGGACGTTTTTGGAGTATAAAAATGAAGAAAACACCAAAGTCTTAATTTTCCTTGCTGGGAACAGTAGGTGACGGCGTCAAGAGTAACATCCTGACGGCGTCAAGAGTAAATTCCATGACGACCCAGTACAGATTTGACGGCGTCACAAGAAAGGGCGTCAAGAGTAAAAATCATGACGGCCTGGAAATGAATAATACATGATGGCGTCAGAAGTAGATCAAGGCAGTCCGAGAAGAGTTTTGGCGGCGAGGTGACGGCGTCACAAGTTTGGTCTTGACGCCGTCATACCCCTTTTCCTATATATAGTTTTCTAATTTTCACATTAAAAAAGAGAAGTTTTGGAGAAACCCTAAGTACGAACTTGGTGTGAATTTTACAGGTTTTTCAAGGGTTCTAAGCCCTTGATATCTTTCATGTGTAATTAAGATAAGTATTCTTTTAATTCAATCAATATGTCTATGTGTTGGTTGTCTATATCTTGTTCTTGTCTTAATTCCATCATGCTAGGCTAGATCTATCTTGTGTTTGCTTGGATCTAATGAAACCTAGATGTTAATTATGTGTTGATTACTTGTTTATAATTGTCTTGGATGAATGGATTTATATGTTAGGCTTAAGAAAACTGGCAGATCTCCGAATGGTAACATGCTTGAACGTCTTAGGAAACATGAACCGATTGCACTAAGGTCTTTATTGGTTGTATTTAATGCATGAGCCACTGTTTATAATCCCTATGGTTGTGCTGGGCATGGTATAGGAGGAGATAAGAGCTCATAGAATTGGGGAGTTAAGTGCGATACCCCATGAATGGTATTAAGGAATACAATCCGTCATCCATGCAACTATAACAAGTAATTAACATGTAAAAGATGTCTAGGGAGTAGTGAAATCTAAGTAAACACATTTTCTCCACTTATTGCTCACAACTTTAGTATAATTTAGTTTACTTTCATTTCTAGTATTTTATTTTGATTGCATCTTTAGTATTGGGTTAGTTGACTAGCAACTAATTCCGCTCAAATCCTTCAAACCCGAGATTTTTACTTGCTTTCTAAAAAAATATAAAAATACAAAAAGAATCATCTCTCACCTTTAGAACTAGTATTTAGGTTTTCTAATCCTAGCGACACTATTCCTAGCTGAACGATCAATCCCCCGGTACTTGTCACTATACTATACTACAACGATCAGGTACACTGCCTGGTGGGGGTTGTAAGCTTCTCAAGATCCCTTGAGAGGTAAAGCCTGGTGCGATTCCCACTCATCAAGTTTTTGGCGCCGCAGCCTGGGGAATAGTTATTGTCTAGGTTAGAATCTCTTTTTATTAGGTCTACTTGCTAGATTCCGTTCTAGTAAGATTTTATTTTTATTTTTAGGTTTTCTTTAGTCTATCTTTTTCTTTGTGCCTTTATTAGTAAATTAAATTCATTGACTGTTCCGTTGACCATTATGGAGAACGCGAATCCACCATACTACCAACCACGAAATTCACCCACCCCAAATGACATCTTGATGTTTAAACAACATGAGGATGAACCTATCTATGATGCATGGGCTCGTTTTAAATATTTACTCCGAAAAGTCCCTCATCATAATTTCGATCTGTGGTCCCAAATTGAAATATTTTACCATAGTGTCGACCACTATACCAAAATGGATATTGACCATACCGCACATGGTGACCTTTGGGGATTAAATGCTGATAAAGCATGGGAAGCCATAGAGAATTGTGCCATACTTGCCAAAAAAATGGACAACCCAACAAATGTTGTTACATATCAATTGATAGCAAGTTTAAGGGAACAAGCAAAAAGATTGTTTGGGGATAAGCGTATAGATGAGATAATTGGGTGCACGGGGTGGTTTGATTTCACCACAATACAAGCTGAACACATAGGTGATATTGATGTGATGGAAGAGATAGTAGAAAACCCAAGCCCAATAAGTACCCCACAAGTCCTACCATCACTTGAGGAATATACACCACCCGTGACTTACTCGGAAGAAGTAGAAGAGACTATAGGAGCCCCAATAGAGGTAGAACCCTTGTACCAAACACCACTAGAGGATATAGGTTTGAATACTTGTAGTGATAACCTTACTCTTAGTTCTAGGGAATTACCTAGTGTTGATGAACCGGAACCTCAATCTTCACACAACTTTCCATCCTTAGATATACATATAGGAGACAAAAGAGGAGCCGACCCACCCATCAACCCATGTAGTCCGGGTAGTCTTAGGATAAAGGTAGTGGACTCTAAGCCTTGTAGAGAGGAAACCAATATAGGAGTGGAAAATGACCTTACATGCTTACATCACCCATTTATGATTGATCATAAGAAACATTATGGGTTTAAACCGGGTTTATTAGGTCAAGATGGATCCCCAACTAGTAGTCTCTCGAAGTTGATAGAAAATGATCCCTTTCTAGGAGAAAATCTTAATCCACCCATTAACTCGATTGAATTAGGTAAGGTTATGATGATAGGAGCACACCCCTTTGAGCATATAATTCATCCACCACTCTTTCCTCATGAGGCATATTTCCACCCTAAGGGTGTGTATCGCTACTTCCACCCGCACTTAATCCTAAGTGTAGGAAAAACCTCCCCCATTTCCGTTAAATAAGGGTAGAGTCAGGCTCATGACTCGAACAAAAACAAGCGCTTCTTGGGAGGCAACCCATGCTTTGTGTGATTTTATTTTGTTTGTTTGTTGTTTGCTTCCGTATGCATGCTTTATTTTTATTGTTGGTCGATCATGTTTCTAAACTAAATAGTGGAAATACTTTACTTTGTTGTTTTGGCCTAGTCTTAACTCCACCTAAAAGTATTTTTGCAAAAGATAAGTGTAAGGGGAAACCCCAAATATGTTTTTAAGAAACAAACCGATCATGATTCTCCACAATATTAAATGAACATGTATATTGTATTGAGTCATAATGAAGTTTTGCAGGATTTTACAGGAAGTAGGACCAAGTTTTTCCAGAAATTTTCCGGAAACTTAACATAAGAATTTCTGCAGGTCACTTCTGACGGCGTCAAGAGTTAACTCTTGACGGCGCCACGTGTAAAAATCTGGAAATTTTACCGGTTTTGTTTTTCTAACGGAGTCTTATGGTTTTTGTGAATTATTAAGTTTTATAATCTCCAGGAGATCTGCAAACTTCATTCCACAAGCATTATATCTTATCATGTTTTCTAGGATTTAGTAACTTATATAGGATGCCGCCGATTTTACGCGAGGTTGTTCTGTCTATTTTTTCAGGAATTACAGGTTATGTATGACAAGAAGATGATTTACATTCTGGAAGGGAAGCTTTGATTGTTCATTTTCTTGGAGGAAGATTTAACCTGGCCACCTTATTATCCATACCGAGCGAATCAGGGGAGTATTTGATTTCATTCTCTTTACTTTTTAACTTTTACATTCTTTACTTGAATATTGGGGACAATGTTCATCTTAAGTGTAAGGGGAGGGTAAAAAGATGATACCTTACATATGCACTTTCGCTTGAGTTTGTTTTGTTTAATGGTAGATGTGTAATAAAACTATGAGAAATACTTGTTAGTGCAATTTTAGCACCAAATTTAAATTTTTTTACAACATTTAGGAGTGAAACTTTAGCCATAGCAAGCGTCTCATGGATAGGAGATTGTATGACTAGCACATAACCGTACTTTCAGAAAAATTTTCCACCCAAATATGTGAGGTTCGCCTTTAGATTTGATAGGAAAAACATTTACTATTAGTGCTTATGAGTGTACCGGTAGCATTTAGATTCTAGAACTTGCGTTAGTGATGCATCCCGAGACCGCTAGTGAGACTACATTCGTGTAGTAGGATTTACTACATGATAAGAGGCATTAGGATCACCCTTGTGTTAAACCCGTATTATAATTACTTGACCATTTAAGTCATATTACTTGGCTAGTTAAGTCAACTAATTTTTCCCACACCTTAGCGTTGTACTCATTTTTAGTACACGAAACCCCTAGTACACCCCTCCGAGCCTATCTTTTCGTTTCTAACTTTAAGCATTTTACTTAAAGGAAGAATTTGTTACACCCCACTTAAATGTACAACCAAATCGCCTTAGCCTTCCGTGTATGCGCTCAATTTTAGTGCATTATTGTTATTTGTTAAACCCTAAGTTAACTATCTAATTGATTACATGGTTGCTAAGTCGAGTCATATCCTTGTACATATTGTTTTGGGACGATTGGGACTCATGGGTAAGTACTTATTTTATGGAGTAATAGGGAAGAACATCATTTATTACCCCCATATGTACGTTAATCTTAAAAGCACTCCAAGTGTTTTGATTTTCTTAATTCGAGTCATTAGATTAGTTTAATGTAAAGTATGTAAAGATTCAAGTGTAAAGGGAATATTCATTCCCTATGATGTATTATTTTGGATGGTAGGGTAAAAGTGCATGCAAAAAAAAAAAAAAAAAAAAAAAAAAAAAAAAAAAAAAAAAAAGGAAAAAGAGAAAAAACATACGGACTACCATCCCTTTTTATTTTATGTTTATTTTATGTTTTTATTATTTTTCATTTATTAGCTTAAGTCGAGTCTAGTCTTGGCTTAGTAACGCCATATTGTACATGTAATTGACTAAGATTGTTAACTCGCCACCAGTAAAACTTCCTTTATCCAACAAAACCGTGTATTTCATATCCCTACACCTAACGTTACAACCCTTTAAAAGACCTCTTTGATAGTTTATCCTAGGTGCTTACGCCATGTGGTGGAGGTTTGATCCTTTCCCAAGCCTATGGTAATCTATTTTGCTATGACAGGTAGTGAGAGATATCTTCCGTTTCCATATTGTAACTTACACTTTATTACACCCGAGAGATGTGAGTATCTAAACACTATTTGTGAGGTGCTAGTATATGACCTTCGTGCTTGTCTATTGGTCTTTAGTGGAACGATTATTTGTTGTAATTACTTTTATATTAGTGTTAAATGACCCCTAACTTGTATTTTGATTATAATAAAAGCGCATTTGCTTGAGGACAAGCAAATCTCAAGTGTAAGGGTATATGATGAAGCGAAAAATGAACCACTTTTAGGGGGTCATTTAAGCCCGGAATTGAATTTATTTGATCAAATATTGCCCTAAATAGTTCCTTTTGTGATTTTAGGTACTTTGGGAGTGAAATCTGGAAAAGGAAGCAATTCGGACGTTTTTTGAGCATAAAAGTGAAAAAAACGCCAAAGTCTTAATTTTCCTTGCTGGGAACAGTAGGTGACGGCGTCAAGAGTAAATTCCATGACGACCCAGTACAGATTTGACGGCGTCACAAGAAAGGGCGTCAAGAGTAAAAATCATGACGGCCTGGAAATGCATAATACATGACGGCGTCAGAAGTAGATCAAGGCAGTCCGAGAAGAGTTTTGGCGGTGAGGTGACGGCGTCACAAGTTTGGTCTTGACGCCGTCAGACCCCTTTTCCTATATATAGTTTTCTAATTTTCACATTAAAAAAGAGAAGTTTTGGAGAAACCCTAAGTACGAACTTGGTGTGAATTTTATAGGTTTTTCAAGGGTTCTAAGCCCTTGATACCTTTCATGTGTAATTAAGATAAGTATTGTTTTAATTCAATCAATATGTCTATGTGTTGGTTGTCTATATCTTGTTCTTGTCTTAATTCCATCATGCTAGGCTAGATCTATCTTGTGTTTGCTTGGATCTAATGAAACCTAGATGTTAATTATGTGTTGATTACTTGTTTATAATTGTCTTGGATGAATGAATTTATATGTTAGGCTTAAGAAAACTGGCAGATCTCCAAATGGTAACATGCTTGAACGTCTTAGGAAACATGAACCGATTGCACTAAGGTCTCTATTGGTTGTATTTAATGCATGAGCCACTGTTTATAATCCCTATGGTTGTGCTGGGCATGGTATAGGAGGAGATAAGAGCTCATAGAATTGGGGAGTTAAGTGCGATACCCCATGAATGGTATTAAGGAATACAATCCGTCATCCATGCAACTATAACAAGTAATTAACATGTAAAAGATGTCTATGGAGTAGTGAAATCTAAATAAACACATTTTCTCCACTTATTGCTCACAACTTTAGTATAATTTAGTTTACTTTCATTTCTAGTATTTTATTTTGATTGCATCTTTAGTATTGGGTTAGTTGACTAGCAACTAATTCCGCCCAAATCCTTCAAACCCGAGATTTTTACTTGCTTTCTAAAAAAATATAAAATTACAAAAAGAATCATCTCTCACCTTTAGAACTAGTATTTAGGTTTTCTAATCCTAGCGACACTATTCCTAGCTGAACGATCAATCCCCCGGTACTTGTCACTATACTATACTACAACGATCAGGTACACTGCCTGGTGGGGGTTGTAAGCTTCTCAAGATCCCTTGAGAGGTAAAGCCTGGTGCGATTCCCATTCATCATAGAACCTCTGACTATTGAAATACATACGGGAGGACATGATATCCACCGCATGTACATTGACGGAGGAGCATCCGCAGACATCCTGTATGATCATTGTTTCAAGAGACTGCGACCTGAAATCCAAAATCAATTGATACCAGCAACAACGTCATTGACTGGATTCACAGGAGAAAAAATCTGGCCCATGGGGCAGTTACGCTTGCTGGTGGTCGTAGGAGATGAACAACACTCAACCGCAACATGGATAAATTTCATGGTAATAAAATCTCCCTCACTATACAATGGTATTATTGGGAGACCTGGAATATCATCCATGCGCGTTGTACCATCCACAGCGCACGGAATGCTTAAGTTCCCAGTGGAAGGAGGAGTTGTCACCCTCTATAACACAACAGTACCACCAAGAGAATGCAATGCGGGTAACAACTGAAGTAGAGAATATTCCAGAACAGCGCACAGAAAAAACACGAAACCTAAAAGTCGCTATTCATCCCGATTACCCGGAACAACAAGTTTCGATTGGTGGATCTTTATCTGACAAAGGTAAAGCAGCCGTATGCGCACTCTTGCAGAAAAACCTGGACATCTTCGCATGGGAACCAAAACACATGACAGGAGTGCCACGCTCTATCACAGAGCATAAGCTACAAATCCGACAAGGATATCCCCCAATACGACAAAAGAAGCGCGGCCAGGCCCCAGATCGTGCAAAGGCTATTCTGGAAGAAGTAAATAAGCTTGTAGACGCAGGCATCATGCACGAAGTGTACTACCACGACTGGCTCTCTAACCCAGTTATGGTAAAGAAGAGCGATGGCAGTTGGAGAATGTGCGTGGACTTCACGGACCTCAACAAAGCATGTCCACAGGACTGCTACCCACTGCCAGAAATAGACTGGAAGGTAGAATCCCTGTGCGGATACCCTTTCAAATGCTTCCTAGATGCATACAAAGGGTATCACCAAATTCAGATGGCAGTCGAAGATGAAGAAAAAACAGCTTTCCACACCAGTCAAGGAGTGTACTGCTACACAAAAATGCCTTTTGGCTTAAAAAACGCAGGCGCGACATACCAACGACTGGTAGACACAACTTTCGAGAAACAAGTAGGCCGCAACTTAGAGGTCTACGTTGACGACCTTGTCATCAAAAGCCACACAGAGGATGAATTGGTGCGCGACATCGAGGAAACATTCAGAACATTGGGACGAATAAACATGAAGTTAAATCCCAAGATGTGCACCTTTGGCGCAACCGAAGGCATGTTCCTTGGATACTTAATAGAGCCCGATGGAATCAAGCCTTGTCCAGAAAAAACAAAGGCTGTTATTGATCTCCCCTCACCGCGCACACTCAAAGAAGTCCAGTCATTAAATGGAAAGTTAGCAGGGCTAAACCGTTTCTTATCTAAATCAGCAGACAAATCACTCCCTCTCTTTAAAACACTCACGAAGTGCACAAAAAAGGGAGATTTTCGCTGGACCGAAGAAGTGGAGGAAGCTTTCCAACAACTTAAACACCATCTGGCATCTCTTGCCAAACTTGTCGCACCGCGACCAGGGGAAGAGCTAATCATGTATTTATCGGCAACTCATGGAGCAGTTAGCGCAGTGCTATTGACAGATAGGAACTCCGTCCAGACACCCATATACTTTGTAAGCAAAGCCCTGAAGAAGACAGAGACTAACTACAGCGCTATGGAAAAGCTGGTCTTAGCCCTAGTATTCGCAGCCAAAAGGTTGCGCAGATACTTTCAAGCGCACCCAATAGCTGTAATCACTGATCAGCCAATCAAACAAGTTATCTCTAAACCTGACGCATCAGGACGCTTACAGAAGTGGAGTGTACTATTAAGTGAATATAACATCTCATACAGACCGCGCACTGCAATCAAAGGACAAATCTTAGCCGATTTCATCGTGGAGAAGCCAGATAACGACAGTCCAACATCTACAACCAAAACAGATCTACAGGAACCCTGGATTCTGTTCACAGATGGGTCTTCATGTGTAGATGGATCAGGCGCGGGCCTTATTCTTACAAATCCAGAAGGTATGGAATTCACCTATGCGCTGCGTTTTGAATTCACAGCCACAAACAATGAGGCAGAATACGAAGCCCTACTAGCCGGACTACGCATCACAATCCAAATGGGTGTACGCAACCTGGAAGCGAATGTAGATTCTCGGCTAGTCGCTAACCATGTGCTAGGTGAATATGAAGCCAAGGATGAACACATGATCCAATACCTAGAAAAGACCAAGTCCTTAATCAAAAACTTTGACAGGTTCACAATAAAATAGGTGCCCAGAGGAGATAACAGGAAGGCTGATGCGCTCAGCAAGATCGCATCCACAAGCTTCGCGCACCTCTCAAAACAGGTATTGGTAGAAACCCTGAAAAACAAGTCAATCTTGGAAATGGAGATATCCACAGTGATAGAGGAACAAGATCCTACATGGATGACACCTATCATTGAATTCATCAGCAAGGGAACTTTACCACAAGACCATAAGGACGCTCGAAGAGTGCGGCGCACAGCGCAACGATTTAAACTACGAGACAACATACTCTATCGACGCTCTTTCTTACAACCATGGCTCAGATGTGTTGGATCTCTTCAAGCAGACTACGTACTCAGAGAAATCCATGCTGGATCATGTAGTATGCACTCAGGGCCGCGATCTGTGGTGGCAAGCGCTCTAAGGTCAGGATATTATTGGCCAACCATACATCGCGAATCACGCAATCTGATAAAGAAATGCAGCAATTGTCAAGTACATAGGCCAATCCCGCGCCGACCACAACAAGAGCTAACACCTATTACCTCACCATGGCCATTTTATAAATGGGGCATTGACATCGCGGGACCCTTTCCGGTTGCAGCAGGAGGAGTAAAGTTCCTCATAGTAGCCATAGACTACTTTACGAAGTGGATTGAAGCAAAGGCGGTGGTGAACATCACAGGAAACCAAGTCAAACACTTTGTCTGGGACAATATTGTCTGTTGCTTCGGACTACCGGGAGAAATTATATCAGACAACGGAAAAAAATTATGTGATAACCCATTCAAAGATTGGTGCGCGCAATTAAACATCACGCAACACTTCGCTTCAGTAAAACACCCACAAACCAATGGCCTAGTCGAGCGCGCAAACCGCAGTCTAGGGGAAGGAATAAAAGCGCGCCTAGACAGACACAAAGGAAGGTGGGTGGACGAGCTCTCGCATGTCTTATGGGCGCATCGCACAACAATCAAAACCAGTACTGGCGACACGCCATTCTCCCTCGTCTACGGAACAGAAACCGTCATATCAGCTGAGATAGGAATGCCAACTATACGAACCGCAGAGGTCAACGTCACAACAAATGACGAGGAACGGCGCATAGACTTGGACCTACTGGAAGAAAGGCGTGAGCGCGCTGCTATACGCGAAGCAAAGGCTAAGGCAAAAATGAAGAAGTATTATGATGCAAAAGTCAAACACACTTCATTTAGACCAGGAGACTTTGTATACCGCGCCAATGATGCGAGCCACGCAGAAGACACAGGCAAGCTCGGGCCAAAATGGGAAGGACCTTACGAGGTCACAGACGCGCTCGGCAACGGCGCATACAGACTGCGCGATATGGAAGGTCACGACCTAGCGCGCACTTGGAACATCTGCAATTTTAAAAGATGTTACTTTTAGGCTACGACCATTACAAAGACACCTTTGCATCCTACGAGATGCCCAATAAGTGTTTGTTTTTCTTTTCTTTCCTAGGAATTGTATTTTTATTTTTTCAAAAAACTTGCAAGTATCAATAAAATGTTATGGTTTCTAGCTAACTCCATAGCGTATTTCACTTTATCGCATACATACTTATATATGTCAATATTGTTATCTTATATTTTTGCCTACATGACGTGCATGCACTAATTAAAGACCCACGAAGGCATAAAGGATGAGTAAACCTACTAATTCACTCGTTGAGTAAGAGGGTTGCAAACCCATCAACTTTGGATCACGTATCCTTGCTAAGCGCCTTACTTTTGAGACGTCGAGGTAAGTTTCACGTGCGCATCCCACGACGGATGCGCAAATATTAAATACACCGTACAAGCTTAGCAAATAACGAGCCAAGACACTTGGTCAAATAATAAAACTTAGCAAACAATGCAAGTATAATCACGCAGCCAATACACTTGGTCAAAATAATAATAATAATAATAATAATAATAATAATAATAATAATAATAATAATAATAATAATAATAATAATAATAATAATAATAATAATAATAATAATAATAATAATAAAACTTAGCAAACAATGCAAGTACATTTCTTAAGTCACGCACTTAATCAACAAAAAGGTATCTTATTCAACATTTTTTCACAAAAATTACAATGAAAGATACACTTCATATACAAAAATAGCCTACACGCTATGGCGATGCTCAGGGCTATCCTCCAGAGCAGCAGAACTCCCCGCCTCCTGAAGCTTTCTCAGAATCAAAGCGTCCTTGGGAGATACGGTAGGAACACTCACGGGCACACCATCAGACCTAGGGATGTGTGCAGCACACACGCCACACAACACTACCTTGCCCTGAATGCCCCTCTTCTGGGCAGCCCTCTGCTCGTGACGCTCCAGAACCTCTTTCAAGGGAATTTCCCTTTCAAGAGCAAACGGGGTAAGGATGTGGCGAGGCTGCGCGAACACAGGAATCTGCAGCTGCGACACATCAGGCTTCAGGAAGTAATCTGATTGCGCCTCTGCATCCTCTCCAAGGTGGTGCTCCAAAGTCAACCCCGCCATAAGTACATCTATGGGGTTGTCTTGGTCACGCTCCAACCTTCCAATGTGCGGCAACTCGAGGACCTTTAACCCCGCCATAGCCTGCATCAACTCATCGTAGGCAGTCACATTATAACCAGGGACCTCTGCCAAGTCCTTGGTCAGAAGCTTGGCCTCATGGAGATCCTCCATAGCCTGCGACTTCCCGCGCGCCACCGCACAGTGAACCACCTTCCCAAAGGCGTCCAACACCTCTTGGGACTCCAGAGTCCCCATAGCCGCCAGGCGCAGCCCGTGGCTAATCAACCACCTACATCAACAAAGACAATTTGTGTTAATAAAAAGCATAGCAACAAAAAATATCATGAAGAAGAAGAGTAAAAAAAAAAAAATACCTGCGCTCAGCAATGGTCGACATCAAATGAGGATATAACTCCTCATCGTACTCGATGCTCAGGCCGCGCAGCTTGTTCTCCTGCAGCTGGATGATCTTCATCATATCTTCCTTGAACTTGGCAATGTTAGCAAAATGCTCCACCTTCTTCTCTTCCAAAAACTCACAGCCCAAGTCATGTCAGACTTATAATGATGAAGCTCCCCGCGCGCCTGCTCCACCTCAGCCAGGGCGAACAACTTCTCATGGGTGACCTTCTCATTGTACACCCGGTAGGACTCCAACTCCGCCTGCGCATCCGCCAACTACACACGGAGCTTCGCTAGCTCCTCATCCTTCTGGGCGAGAGTACTGCTCTCCCCAACATACTTCTCCCTCAACTGAGCCACCAGTTCAGCCTGACGCGCAGCAGTCGCAGCCAACTCATCCATCAACTGCTGCGCCTCTCCACCCTCATCAACCTTGGCTTTCCCCTCCTTGTTTTCATTCTGCGGAGAGGAAACCACATCCACGAAGACCCCATCATTCTTCGCGGCATCATCCCTACAAGACATGAAGACGACAGTTAGTACATATTGCGACAAGTAATGTACAAGAAACATAATATAGACGCAGATACTTACAGAAATGGAGAGGCCTCAGCAGCCTTCTTATTCGCGCCAGGAGCGGATGTCTCCTCCTCCGCGGACGACTCTGCATCCCCAATGAGGTAGCGTCGTCTCTTCTTGGGGCCACTGGTCCCAGCCTCCCCTTTGCGCTTAATATTCTGCGCCACTTCCTCCTTCAGCACCTCCTCGGGCTTTAGGATCTCCACGCTGTCAGACGATTCAGCTCGCGCCTCCTCCTCTTGCGCCACTTCCACATCTGGCGCCATGCTCTGCACAGGCGTTACCTGGAGCGGCGGTGTATTTTCAGGGACAACCTCTGGCAGCACGGTCAAGCGACCCTCGGTCGCCTCCAGTAGGGGCTGCTCACCTTCCCTCAGAGGGCGCACTCCTATAGTCACCTGCTTCGGTTTCTCCAGCTTAA
Source organism: Artemisia argyi (assembly GCA_030686995.1). Classification (NCBI taxonomy): domain Eukaryota; kingdom Viridiplantae; phylum Streptophyta; class Magnoliopsida; order Asterales; family Asteraceae; genus Artemisia; species Artemisia argyi. The sequence continues at coordinate 63,379 of JARVZY010000245.1, forward strand.
CAACGGCGAAAAGATCCATCTCTGCGCACATAAACGAAACAGTAACGAAGAAAAGATTAGTTATTAAAGGTGCGCATACAAAAAAAGACTTACAAAATTTGAAGTAGAAGGGATGAACACCCACCCCGGCCTTCCTCACTAATAAAAGTTGGCACCTCGTCCGCAGCGCCGAAATAATTGCCACTCAACCCCATGTGAACCAAAAACTCCTCCGGATAAGGGTTAATGGATAGGCGGTTGGCATCAAGAGTCTGCGCATCAGTTAGCCTATAGGAACCGGGTGCCGGGGGGGGGGGGGGGGGGGGGGGGCGCCCATCCCTTGGCAAAGTATCCTAAGTATAAAACTCATAGGGCGATGGAAAAACCACATCATCAACCCAGAAAAAATACTCCCTCCAATTTCTTAGGGAGTCTACCTTTTCAGTGTAACACTGAAGCGCCCCCGGGCGCTTCGCAAAAGATACCCATCCATTTGACCATGTCGTGTGGTAAAAGGAGCGGAACAAGGCTATGGTCGGTTCTATCGCAAGTAAACGGCAGTTTACTTCAAATTTCGACACCTTAGCCGCACCTATACAGTGCAGCTGTGAGATGTGGAGGCGATAGTGGTTGAGCAAATCGCTCAGAAAAATAGATATTGGCACGCGGTAATTCGCGTACTCAAAGAATTTTGTGTATAGCCCTATTTTCCCTTCGGGGAAATCAGCTATACACGCGTCAACATCTGGAGCCTCTGGACGCACATCCAGAGGAATGAAGTAGTCAGACGTAAACTGAGTAACATCATTCTCCGTCATCGCAGAGCGAAAGTCCTCTAACTGGGCAACCATTTTCATTAATTCACTAGTAAAACGCACACAAAAAATTACCTACGGAAATGATTATTTTCTTTGCAAAAGATAACTTTCAAGAAAGTGAGCAATGGTGAGTGTGTTTTACTGTGTGTGATTGTAAAAATGGGGCGGTGACTATTATATAGGAAGTAAAAAACCCTAGATGATGTCCACGTGGATCCCACTCACAAATACGTGTGGCTAGAACCGAAATGGTACATGCACTTTTTCCCGATTTACGAGGGCCACGTGGACACAACCCCCAATTTTTGAGGTATCCCTTTTGAAATACCTATGACTAGGTGCATTGCACTTTAAAATGAGCGGCAATATTTCAATGTTCTCCCGCCACGCTTACCGCTGTTAATATTAGTCTAGCATCCGCGGCTATAAGCCACGCACACTAGACTGGGGGGACATGATGACGTATAGTCTATATATGGGCCACGAGCCCAAATGATAAACATTACTAAGGCCCAAAACCACCATGCGTGGGCTATTGTAACTTGGGCCTCATCAATAATGGGAACAGGCTCACGTAAGCCCAAACCCAAATAAACTATACACGGTATAGATAAGGATCATCTATCTATGGAATAGATATCCTTACCCGGATAAGCACCATGGGTGCGAAACGTAAGGAGCACGAACCCTACAAGGATTCTGCGCTTATATAAGGAATGACATAACTCTCATTCAAGGTACGATTCACAAAACCCTAACTCTTTACGAGAACCCTAAATCGATTACTTACTCTCACGCCGGAGTCTAATCGTGGGAGACAATCCCACGATAAGCCTAACGGTGTTGTTTATTTTCTTAGTGCGCAGGTTACAAGTACTAAGAAGCGAATTGGTATGAGAGCAAGAGCCCATAATCAGGAACGCCCAACTTTTGTATCAACAGGGTGTTTTAATAACTGTATTAATTGTATTTATTAACCAATTAATTAATTGATTACATTAAATAGCATTAATGTTTTTTTAATGTGTGCATTAAAGTGGTGTACACTATGCTTCTTGTCTTGTAAGTCTGAAAATTATGTGTATTAAAGTGGTGTACACTATGCTTCTTTTCTTGTAAGTCTTAAAAAATTACAAGTCTGTATGCATCTTTCCTATTAAAGAAATGTTTTTTGTCTTAAACATTTTAAGACTTCTAAATATAAATGTCTTAAATACATTATAAGGTAGTATAGATAGTATGATTTGGTGAAATTCCCCTTAACCTTCATTATGCAAAATACTGAACATATGTACAATCAGTTTGCTTGAGGACTACTTTAGCAACACACTGGGCCAAGCCCACGCCACGCATAAAATAACAATCTAAATATAATAGACTAATAATTTAAGCATTTGAATTACACTACTAATTTTGGACTTAAGAGCTTTTGTCTATTTTCATGGTTTTATACTTTTTTCACTAGCGACTATGAATTCATAACAAACACTAGGTGTCGTGGATATAGCGGAAAACCTATGGATTTGTAAATTCAATCATGATAACGAAGATTGCTATGTGTATTTTAAGGTCTGACTAAAATCACTAAAAACGTGAATTTTATCCATAGTAACACAACATCAGCCTGATGGTCATTTTAACTATCAAGTTGTCCTTAATAACATTTTTTTTCCGGTTTCGAGTCTTATCTTTATTAGAGAATACAGAAATTTGGACTTGCAGTGTAAGCGTAAGACTGGACGTTTTGGAAGATTACATACTAGTATTATATCAATGAAAGAGTAGGCTAATGAAAGAGAGTAAGCCAAAACTCAAAAGAAAAGTATGGATGTAGCAATATGGATATAAAGGAATAAGTATAAATAAGTTTGGGATGAGCAAGTTTGGAATTTTTGGTGTTCTTTTATCTTTTCTTTTTGTTATTTTCTTGCTTTAAATCTCTCTTTTACTTTTAAAATATGTTTTGAAAGAAAATAACGGTCGTCTTTTGTATTGAAATGTTTTCTTTGTACACGACTTGTGCACTTTTCATTTCTATAACTTAATATGACAATAAAGCGAGCATGTTAAGTGAGGAGCTAGAACAATGTCCGGTTAAGCGAGCAAAATCGTTTATCGTTACTAACTTACTACGGTAAGATTGGGTTAAGTTGACGTTGGGTGGAGACAAACATTTGCTAACATATGTTTTAGGCTCATTTGATAAACGAGCTTGCACCTGGCCACATGGGATAAATAACAAAAGATTGATTATTTATGTCATAAACGAGCCGAGTCGAGCCCAATTTATATTTTTTAGTTATTTACTAGATTCGAGCTTGAATCCTTTATAATAAAAAGATAATATTAAAAAATGTGTAAATGTGAGCTAAAGCAATTTTTAAGGTCTGAAGCGGACTCTAGTCTTTAAAACTCGACTTGTTTTGGGCTTCTACCAAGCTGATCTTGAGCAGCTCAACTCAGCTCATTTTTCAGTATAAAGATGTAAAATGATGCTAAGCCTAAGGTAAGTCGTTGACAATTTAAAAAAGGTTGCAAGTTGAAACGTCAATTGAGAAATACTAGTCTTTACCACTTTTTAAATTCATAGTTAGAAGAACCAAACACATATTTCTTCAATCACTTGCTCCTCATTCTTCAGCTTCAAAATCAGAATCCCCTCAGTCGCATCGTTGTCATCTTCAGGTTCTTCTTCATCAGAATCACTCACTACATACGACTCTTCTTCTTCTCCCTTTGTGGTCCGGCTGCATGCTGTGGTCGTGCTCTCTTTTCTGCTAAAGATGGTGCTAAAGGATATTCTCGCTTCTCAAGTTGGGAATCAAGAGCCTCAAGATCTCTTATCCATAAAGACTCGGGACTAGCATGGTGGAGCTCATCACACTTTTTCTTCTTATCTTCCATTTCTTCTTTCTTTAACTCCTCTATCTTCGCATATGTGAATGATCCAACGGGTGTAGACAGCAAGTAATCATAACCTGTTACGTCCTCTTTAGTTTCTTCATGATCAACCTCATTTACAATTGATGGTAAAGATTGGATATATTTGCCCTTTAATTCATTACACCACTCGTCCTCCTTCCCTTCTAAAGGAAACATAGCAATTTCTCCCTCCAAAAACTTATTGATAAACTTCACTTTGTTTCCAAGTACCCGTGAAGCTATCGCGAGCTTGCGAATCAGAGCTGTCATCCTCTTTTCATAAAGCTCAAGACAAAAGCGATAGAAATCCTCAAGAATTTGTTCAGGGGTGTCATACTTCTCTTTAGGTCACCAATTTCATTAAGCACATGCATGTTAGCTGTGCTTAATATAGTTGTTAGTCTCAATTTTTCCAATAACACCCCCTCTTGTTTTGCACTGTCAGTCACGGTAACTTCAAAATCCACATTATCAATATTACACTTGCCAACCGTGTAAGCCTTGATGTCCTCCCCCACCCGTGAAGCTTTCTCCAAAAATTCCTCGTATTCCTGAGTCCACGTCCCTACTGGTGTTGGAGTGTAATGTTTCATATATTGATAATAACCGGAGATTACAATATATAGACGTGTAACCCTAACTTATAATACTATCGGGCTGTAACCCATACAAACAACTCATGGGCTAAACCCATTATACGACTAACACTCCCCCGCAGTTTGAGCGGGAGGATACCGGACACTCAAACTGGTACGAAACTCCTCAAACAAAGCTGATGGTAAGCCTTTAGTAAAAATATCTGCATACTGCATACTTGATAACGCGACGGCACATGAAGCACGCGAACCTGACCAACAGCAACCAAATCCCGTACAAAATGAATATCAATCTCTATATGCTTCGTACGTTGATGCTGAACCGGATTAGAAGATAAGTAAACAGCACTAACATTATCACAGTAGACCAGCGTAGCAGAAGACAAAGGTGTGTGCAACTCACGTAAAAGATTCCTCAACCAACACGTCTCAGCAACAGCATTGGCAATCCCACGATATTCTGCCTCAGCACTGGAACGAGAAATTGTCGGTTGACGCTTAGAGGACCAGGATAGGAGATTGTTGCCCAGAAAAACACAATAGCTTGAAGTTGATCTCCTAGTAGTAGGGCAGCCAGCCCAATCAGCATCAGAATAAGCGACCAATGAAGAAGTTGAGGAGGAAAATAACTGCAAACCATAGTCTAATGTACCCCGAACATACCGCAAAATCCGCTTGAGAGCATTGAAATGAGGCTCTCGAGGATCATGCATATATAAACAAACCTGCTGTACGGCATAGGAAATATCAGGTCTAGTGAATGTAAGATACTGTAGAGAACCAGCAAGACTTCGATATAACTTAGGATCAGAAACCGGATCACCATCATCACCCAATTTAGACTCTGTGTCAACAGGAGTCCGAGAAGAGTTACAACCAACCATATGTGCACGCTCCAATATCTCCATAGCATACTTGCGCTGTGACAAAAACATACCAGAAGAGTCACGCGTAACTGAAACACCCAAAAAATAATAACCGGAGATTACAATATATAGACGTGTAACCCTAACTTATAATACTATCGGGCTGTAACCCATACAAACAACTCATGGGCTAAACCCATTATACGACTAACAACTGGGAGTTCATTGATAGTAACAACATTCTTGTCCACTTTTGTACTTCCTTTCGTTGTGTATAAAATACCCTTTGATTCTTTCTCTTTCTGAATATCTCCTTTGAACCCTCGATACCATGGACACATGGACACCACTTTTTTACCTTGTATCAGGCGTTTTAGGTTAGCAATAATGTCTCGTGGATTATAATTTGGAATAAATGAGCTACATCCAACCCCTCTTCCGTCACTTCCGTTAACCAGAACCATTGGGATGATTGGAATCCGAGCATCCTTGTCCTTCAAGAGGTGGATAATAAGTTTATCATCCTTGTGAAAAAGATGTTGTGTGATAGAAGAGAGCTTAGTAAAAAGACAACTACCACTTGCAACATGATCTTTACCACCCATCAGACGTGTACCAAATTGCCCATTCGGCTGAAGAAGGTTTATGTTGTTACTACCAACATAATTTTGGGCCATGCCGATAATGGTACCGACTAATAGACTCGCGTCACCATGATGGGCTTCTTGAAAGCATAGAATAGGAGCAACTTCAATTTCCTTAAACACATAAGCACTGAACTGAGCAACTTCAATTTCCTTAATAATGGGCTTCTTGAAAGCATAGAATAGGATCGTTCTTTGGGCAGGTTTCAACCCATCCACCATTGATGGGATTGACCTTCGGAGATCAGCCGCTAAATATTGCTTGAAGTCTATATTGATGAAGTTGGAGTATGGGATAAGCTTCTCCTTTAAGGCAGAAGAAGTAAAAGGCTTATAATCTCTTTTAAGAAACTGGTTTATCACCTCAGTCTTCCTACTGAAGGCCATCTCAATTGAATGACCATCATGGTCATCATACCAAACAAAGTCCTTAATGTGCTCATCATAAAACTCTACTCTTTCACTTTCAATAGTTTCCCGCCCCTTAAAGTACTTTATTTTGTATTTTGTTGCTTTTTTCCCCTTTTTTCCACCCACTCCTCATACTCGGGCATTGTATGGAACGTACGCACTGCATTAGTCTCCTTGTTAACGGCCAGAACAATTGGAGTTATGAACACGCGCATAAAGTCTTTCACTTGTAGTAAAGATGACCAGAAGTAGTGAAGAAAGTTGATCAATAGCCCTATCATGTGTAAACCATCATCATCCTTATTAGCCACAATCATCAAGTGTCCATATCTCAATCCATTAACACTTTGATAAATTTTACCAACTTGGAGGCCAAGAATCTTCATAATGTTTCGAATTTCGACGTTATTCAGCAATTGTTCAGTAGTTGCTTCCCTCACATTGGGCAACTTACCTTTTAAAGGTAACACACTATAATTATTTTGGCCCATAAGAGATGATCCTCTATCAAAATATTGGGCAGGATCTCCTTCGATCTGTCAGAATTAATGTGCAGGATTCGGGATCAGGGGAACCAGAAAAGTTAGCATCTTCCAGATCAGGAATATCAAGATTCTCAACAATACTGTTCAGCCGATCTGCAACTTCGTGGTCGGATGTTGGAGGAACGTTACCATCGTCCATAGGTGTCGATTTGTTTTTGTTAGGGTTTAGGAAGAGGCTGATCGTATTAAAAAAATAAATAAATAAATACTACAGTACTCTTTTTCAATAAGCTATCATTTTTATCTATTAAAATCTCTTTTGATTAGTTAGGGATACCTTCTTATAAGTTAGTGGCATTCTGCTCACTTACATTTATTCAGTTTGTTAACAAAAAAGACAATTTTTTTTTGTCATTTTTCTGCTTTGCATTCTTAGTCTTGTGTCTTTTATAACTTTTGATTTATCAAAATTTATATTTTATATTTCATAATTTCAGTTTTATAGTTTTATAATAAAACCAAAATAATTATAAAAAATAATAAATGAAAAAAATGAGGGTGTCAAAATCCAAATAGATGGGTGGGAATAACTTTTGCCTTAGTTAATTTATAATTGTTAAAAAAAAGGTTTAACTTACGAAATAGACATCTCCAAATATAATTGTGTAATGTTATCGTGTCGAACGGTGGAAGCGTCTATTTTTGTTGCTTCAATTTGTCATGGAATCATAGATACTAGAGGTAGTAATTTGTGTCTAAAAAAAAATATCTAATTTTGACTACTTTGTATAAGACTTTGACACATTTAGTTTTTTTTTTTTTTTTTTTTTTTTTAATGGGCATATTTAGCTCATTGAAAAGTTAAATGGTCATTAACGAACACATATTTTTTTTTAATTGTAGAACATTATAATCATTAAAAAAACATTATATATATATATATATATATATATATATATATATATATATATATATATATATATATATATACACTAGATTTTAGACCTGCCTCATTGGGGCGGCTAGCTTTAAGAATTTGATTATATGATAAAATTAGTAATAGAATATGTATGAACTTGTAGTCACATCCATGAGACGAAAATGAATAAATAGACATGCTAATATCAAGAAAATAATAACGTTTAATCAAACCTAACATTAAAAATAACCGAATTACATATAATTTATAATATATGAAGAACTTCTCTATATTCAACGTTGGTTGTAGAGTTGGTGTAGTTGCCGTCTTTGTCACAACACAACACTTTTAGACCTCTCTTGCTTTTTACTCTTGAGACGGCTACATAAAGTTGTCTGTGAAAAAAGACAAACCGTTCCAAATAAAGCACAACCTTAGACAATGTTTGGCCTTGACTTTTGTTTATAGTCATGGCAAAACAAACGACAATAAGGAATTGTCTCCAATTAAGTTGAAAAGGCATCTTCTTGTCAGATGGGCATATAATCATTCTAGGTATAGAGCAAACATCACCCACTTTACCATACATAGAGACATCCTATTTGCAAGTCATAAAGTACAAATCGGTGTTGAACATATCAGACATAGTAAATTTGATTTTGAAATGGCTCCCCATACTATATATCTCCAAAAACAAGTAAAAAAAGCTCATATAAATTTGATTTTGAAATTCTATTTGCAAGTCATAAAGTCCAAATCGGTGCTGAACATATCAGACAATAAACTACAAAAACTGCCCTGAAATCTTGTAATAATGATTCTGAAGGATCTTTCTTAACGTTTCCAGCAAGTGAAATTTCCGACTCTTATGCAAATTCCTGGTTCAGCAACCTACACCAAACACAACTATACGCATTTCAATCAGCTCCATACACATCATGTTACATCAGTTGCATGGTCTAATTAAAACACTCTTGTGATGATCTGATCCAAACATACAATAATATTCTTAATTTCTATAGTCGCCTAATCCAAACACGCCTCATCCTGAGAAGCGTTGACCAGATCATACGAATAATACATCCCAACGGCCTATTTTGCGCCTTTCTTTGCTAAGTTAACACCCGTTGCCTTTTCCATTTCTATCGCTCTCAAATATAATTTCACACTTATTGGTTACTATAAATTAGTAAACTAATTGTATCATATATATAGGTCCTAATCTAAACATGATACTTTAAAAAATAATCTCAAACTCATAGATAATGTTCATTAAAGAACAATTTGTTCATGAAAGTTGAAAAGTTGAGAGCAATATATATCATCAACACACAAACCATGTTTATGTCCAGGTTATAAATGACTACGTTTATATAAAAATGCTAAATACTATGATTTTATCAAATAGCATAGGAGAAAAGGAAGTACTTCACACGAACTTAATTAGTCATTATGTTGTGCAAACAATTTGGCCGCTGCTCTCCTTATAGACCATTATTTCTCATCATCACATCTTTAGTTTATAAGCAATTGTAGTTTTCCATAAGCGACAAAATATCCAATTAAAACTCCACTACCTGTTCACAATTGACCAGAATGTCAAAAGTGAGCCAAAGTGTTATGCTTTGTATATAAAACAGATCAACTGGGTCGGTACATAAGACACTAAACTAAAAGGAAGCTAAAATTAAAACCGGTCAAATTGATAAATAAATTTGTTATGAGTAGAGGGACGAAATTTTACCCCTTTACTTATACTTCTAACTTTGTTCCACATAACGTATCATGATAAATATAACGTAAAATTTAGAATTCCTAATTTGTTATACAATAAGTATTAATCTCATGTTCTTTACTCCTCATTATCCTTCTGTAGGATTCAAGTGGAATTGTTTATACACCATAAAGAATACTTAGCAAACTGAATTAAGATCTAATATAACAAAACCCAAACATGAAAAATGTATCTGTATATATGTGATAATATATACATTTTGGTGGCCTAATTGCAGCATATTTGCCTACTGCCTAGTCATTTCCGTGATAAAAAGGTTGAATAATCATGTATGTAAGTTGTCGTGAAAGCAAGTAAAGCTGAAACTTGAAATCAGAAGAAATGTTGCGTATAGGTCCATGTTAAAATAATCAGGCTCAATGTTCTGAGTTCAAAACTTCACGACGTTTGAAATTAAAGAAACATGATAACATGCCGTATGAAGGTATCTCTTACCGGTTAAGTCATTTATAACACTTTAAGTGTCCTGCATAGGAAATAATAAATTCAGATTTTAGTTCCGATAATACCATACGAATAGTGAAAGTAAAATTTTAATCTTGCTGATCTTTTCTTAGAAAAAAAGGTGAAAGAGATCACGCAAACGTGAGTGGCATTGTAAAAATGGCATTTAGTTAAGCTTGTAGAAAAATACAGACTTGTGCCACCATTTTCTCCCAAGACAAATTCAGCAATGTTCAATCACTTTAGCTATGTATGACCTGATCTAGGTTGTGCTTGCCTACAAAGGGTCAAATGCAAAATCATTTTAGTTCAAGATTATAGAAAAAAGTAACTGACCTCAGCCCCAATAGGTAAGTCTGCACAATCCTTGGTGTTACATTGAATTGTTGTTTAATAAATTTATGCCCATACGTTGTCTAATCAATCAAATCAATATAACAAGGTGCTCCCTTGTCATGCATACACCAACCTCCATTTCTGCTCAACAAAAAAAGATCGCTCATTGTCTAATTGCATCCAACATATAAACCCATAGCAAATGTGTAAAACATAAACGCTCAGTATAAAAAAATCCATCCAACTTATGTATAAATCAACGTTTACAAAAAGACAACTTTATTTGCTTACATCAACTCAAGCTGACCCGAGCTAACCAAACCGTTGACTATAATTTTGGTTGCCACACTCTGGTCCCTCCAAAACTATATGTAGATTTACAAAGCTGACGGTGTCAGGTTATGGCTTTTGACGTCGTCAGAACGCCGCTATTAGGGTTTCGTATCGCCCAAACAAGCCTCTGATGTCGTCACGTATAAATTCTTCTGGGCCGTCTCGTGTAATTGCAAAGCCAGACGGCTGCTTCTTTTGTGCCTGACGGCGTCAGGTGTTAACTTCTAAAATCTTTCTGGGGCGTCTCGTGTAAAAATCCAACACTTCTCATCATAAGCTGAGAGCTTCAGTCTCCAAAGCGTGATGCCGTCAGGTGTAAAAACTTGACTTTTCATGACTTTCTTGTTTTCTTCATTCTTGAGCATAAAAACGTCCGAAAAGCTCTAAAATGCTCCATATTACAGAACTCACGTCCCAAGTACCTAAAATGAGAAAAGTAACGATTTGAGGCAATATTTGATCATAAAATCACGACTTAGGGCTTAAATGACCCCCTAAAAACGTATCAAATAAATCCTTATCATTATGCTTGAGATTCAATGAGAGGATAATCCTATCAACTAATACATTTTGTATTATTTGTTTGTTTAGAATGCATACTATCCCTATTACAAACATACATATATATAGCTACAAAATACAAAGTACAACATGTGATAGGTGAGTTGTCATCCACTCTTAGTGGTCCCTCTTCATCTTCCTCTTTTGGAGAAGTGACAACCTTCCTTTTGGAATTGTCATAACTAATATTCTCACTTATATGACAATTCTTGTACTTTGCTTTGACTCCCTTTTAGTACTTGCTGTCATAATGCCTCAGGGAGCATGAGACAGCCTCAGGGGGCATGAGACAGCCTCAGGGAGTATGTTTGTTCAGAGATAGCCTCAGGGAGTCAGTGAGTTATTGTCATCACTCACTGACTCCATTACCTTCTTATTTGGCTCAGGGATCATTCACTCAGTATTGCCTCACTAAATGACGAGTCTTTCTTATTAGACTCTCTGAACATCTTGAAGGTAACTCACTAAGTGACTATGCATTCAGTGACTTGTTTGATACTTAAGGTTATACAATACTCACCGAAATTAGTATCAGTGAGTAACTTGGCTATTTTATGTTCAAATACTTGTTTCGAATATTTGGGTAAAATATTGACCCAACAGGTTATATATTTTTCAAACCCAAAACCAAACCAAACACCAATTATATACTTCGGTTCGGTATCAAACCAAACCATACACCAATTAAAAATTCTGTTATGGTTTTATTCGGTTTTTGTTCGGTTTGTTTTTCGGTTTGTTCAATGTCAAACCAAATACTGAACACCCCTACTCAATATCTCAAAAAGAGTTATTAAACAAATTTAAATCGGCAAAAACTATATAATACAATTGTTAGTCTATAATATGTAATGGGCTCAAGCCCAAGCCCGAATTCTAGAATTCGGGCTTGGGCTAGAGCCCGTTACATATTATAGACTAGCCCAAGCCCGAATTCTAGAATATTCGGTATTTACCTATTTATAGAAAATAATAATTAGTTTTAAGGTTTAAATCTACAAAATGAACACACATAAATTGCTTTTTGAACAACAAATTAACTAATACCCTAATAAGAGGCTAAGATAGAGGAAATAAGATAAAATGATTGTGGAATGTAATCAAACTAATTTAATCAGAATTTGCTTAATAAAATGAATGAAATGTAAATAAAAGAGGATGGGCCAAATAACAATTAGTAACTAATGTATGGCCAGCGTAAGGAATATGTAAGCATCTCCTTCGATCTCTGGTTGTCCATGGCCTATCCTGTGACATACGCAACTCCGTCCTTGCTTATAATCATAGCTCATTGTAAGGTTCTTCAGCTTTGGAACCTTAAGTATAACTCTGCTGATAACGAGAGAGGTGCGAACAGTGGTTAACTCCGACATTTCCAGATTTGGCATGTCAAGATTATATACCTCGTCGCTATCTTTCCAATCAACTTGAAGCGATAAAGTGTTTCAATGTTGGAATTCCTTGAATAAGTCTAAAGGCATTCCTAGACTAGTCAATATGCACTTGGATGTCAATATAAGCAAGATTCAGGAGTATTGAGATGGTGCATCCCAAGCTAGCGGAAAGACAAAGTGCAACTTAAGCATTACGAGTGTTCTACAAGATGCAAAACTCTGCGGCACGCGTAAAGACACAACCTCTAAATCTAGCTCCTTTACGTTGCACTAAATTGCATCATGGACACGATACAAAAAATCGATTTTTTTAACAATGAATGAGAGACAAAAATACGAAATTATTAAGATTCGTTGTAAAAGAAATTTAAAAAGGAATGATTCGTATATTGAGTAAATTGTGTATATATTTATGTTGTTCATCGGTCCATCGCATAATTTATTCCCATAAAAAATGTTGTATTTTTTTTAAATAAAAAAATTTACAATTTTTTTATTCCTTGGTTAACCTCCATTTGTTGTCAGTTTTAATTTTTTATTTTATTTTATTTTTTATTTATTTATTTTTTTTGTGAAAATTTGCAAAGATTTCTACATTATCCTTTTTATGAGTCTAAATATAAAGAATAATTAATGAAGTTGTATGAATCAAAGTCATACTTTGGGTGTCCCCCTCGTAACTGACTTATTACCTTTTAGGAAACTTTTTTTTGTGCAACGGTGAAAATATATTATCTCAAGAAACAAGATACATGATAAGCATCCAAATCATTGCTAGTGACATGCCACATCAACTGAACATGGAGCTAAACTAAACATAAAACATGCTATTCAAAGACCAACATACAATCAACAAACACAAACAACACAACAGTGACCAATTCACCAATTCTCTTCATCATTCATTTTGAAAATTCCCTATAAAAGGGCATTTAGAGTTCCATTTAGCTTCCCGTCGTATCTTGTAGTCCTCAAACATTCTGAGTGGCCAAATATTTGTTTCCTCAATAGTAGGTATCCTTTTGTTTTAAACAAGCTTTTCAACAAACTCTTCCTCCTTATTGAAAAGTAGAATTAAATCTGGCCTTCTCCTATACTCTTCTATCAAAACTGTATATTGATTTTGTGAAGTAGGAATGGCAGGGAATTCAACATCATATTCCTCTTGAAAACTAGCAAATTTGTTGCTAGTTTTCACACCTTCCATAGTTCCTTTACTGGCCTTTCATTCCCTTCTTCCATCCACAGACTTACCACTCTCATTTTCTTTTGAAGTTGAAACTGCCTCCTGAGCTATACCATTATTTACCCTCTGCATTTCATTATTTCCTTCACTTCCAATATTATCAGGTGATTTATCAATCTCAGTAGGCACCTTCTTCTGTATAGGTCTGAATTCAACTCTAGCTTTACCTTTATTCACACCATTATTAACTACATTAGTCTTCCTATTATTTGCATACACAAATCCCTCTTTATCTTTATTTTCCACTGTCTTGCCCTCATTTCCACTTTTTGATCCACAATTTCCAGTACTATGTCCAAACACTTTACATTTGTTACAAAGGGGTGGCTTCCAATCATACTCCACATTCACAATCTTGACAGCAAATTTCTTGTTCTCTTTGTCACAGTACCGTACTGTAATAGTATCATGTAAACCCTTCTTTGCATCAACCTTTATCAGGACCTAGCATACCCCAATCTACCTACTCCTTGGTTGCACATCCTAGTGGTCATGGCATCGATTATAACTAGTGTGCCCAATCTACTTGCTAGAGCACTTAGGCCTTTGACACTACAAGCTTCAAGAGGTATATTGACCAATTTTACCCAAATGGGCACAACATCAGGCTTTGTTTTGCTAATATTGCTAATATCAACACTGATATCCCATCTTTGGACCACCATAGGTTTGTTATTAACAATCTAAATACCATTTTCCACTATAGTTGTCAGCCCTTCTTCATTATTGAATTTGAAACAAATATTCCATTTCCAATATTGTGAATGCTTTTCAACCCATATCTTCCCCACATTCTAAAGAGATGGTATTTTAACTCTTGTTCATACATTGTATAGCCCACAAAATACCCACAGGCTGTCAATTCCCACTTTCTGCATCCTTCCATCACAATTTCCTCATCAAATATCACAACCTCAGTCCCATTCTCATCTAAACTAGTAGGAATGTGACTCAATATATTGCCCAATTGTTAGCATAACTAGTTTCATTATGTGTAGAACATTCAACACTGCTAGATTTAACAATATCAGACTCTACATTCACATGTAATGTTGAATGACTTACATTGCAATTAGTGCTTTACCCCTGAATACCCTCATTTAGGCTGCTGCAAGTGAAATTATTGTCACCTTCTCCATCACCTGTATAGGCGTTTGTAACATTCTCTTCATTAGTTGTGGATTGCTTATTGATTTCATTCACCTCTGGTTTAACCGAAACATTCATTCCACTGTTTTCCCCTATAGCATTACTATCAATATTCACATTATCAACCAACAGTTCATTCACATTATCAACATCTATACTCTTCCTTTCCACACTAGCATTACAATCAGCATTACAATCAATATTCGGTTCATTCACATTCTCAACCTCCCTTCTCTTCCCCTCCATACTACCTGGTGTACCAGTATCACCAATAACACTTGTTTCCCCATCACACTTATTCACACTTTCCTTCAAAGTAACTTCCGGCATAGTTTCAGCACGTTTTTCCCCAAAGTACTTACCACATGATCATTAAGCCTCACCGGAACCCTAGTGGTCCAATTAGACGTCCGTAGTTTCTTTTTGTTTGACATAAGTCACTTTTTTAAATGAAAAACACCTAAAAAAGTAGAATTAATCCAACGAAAAACATATAACAATCGATCATAATGTTCACAATGACAATACTAGTCATTAGCAACAATAGGAAAGAAATTCAATTTTGGCGCTAAAATCATCCAATTAGGGGTTTTCTCAATATTGAACGAATTTATAATTAAAACTAAACGTTGTGTGCACAACAATTATACGAATCGATTGATGTAATCAGAATTCAAAATTTTTAATAAATTGAAGAAGAAATGAAGGTTTTTCAATGATTTTGACAATGGCGGAATATTCGGAAAAAACGGTTAGAGGAAAAGAGGAGAGAGCGTATTTTAGGAAACTCTTCGTAAATCGACTGATCTACACATAATGAGTTGAAACAATAAATAGTTTATAAGAAAGAGCATATTAAAGTAGAGATGTTGACTTTAATAGGGAAGTCAAAATGGGTTGAAGTTTAAATGCTTTTTTTTATGGTAGAAATTTCATTAAAAAGCTCTTATTAGGCACTAGAAGTTGAAGAGTACAAAAAAACAAATCTAGAAATAGACCTATCTACACATTGTAGATTCTATCCGAGACTTTAACTGCGAAGACAGCAAAAAAGATGAAAAAACTCTTGCAAATTACAGAGAACCGAGACAAGAGAAAAATTCTCACTCACGGAGGCCGAGCAACCAGTTTTCACTCCGGAGAGTTTTTGATGCAACCTTAAACAAGCCTCAGGAAAAACATATAACAATAAAAAAGCAAAATACATCACATGACATTACTCGAATACTTAGCGACCTAAGTAACTAAATAAGACAAAAAAAATAGCAAGTGAGATAAGTATATACTTATATCACTTGAGAGAATATTGCAAGAAAACTTTTGAAGAGAAATTTAAGGTGAGTTGTGTCAAATGAGACAATCATATATACTAGTAAAAGACTTCTAAGACTTTCCAAACTTTTGAAGACCTTCCAAACTTCTAAGACCTTCCAAACTTTTGAAGAAAACCCACCTTCCAAATTTAAGGTGAGTTGTGTCAAATGAGACAACCAAACTTTTGAAGAAACTATTACTATGTAGAGTCTTCTAAGACCTTCCAAAGAACCTTCATATTTTTTTAATAGGAGAAACTAATAAAGGACTTCTAACAGCTTGTAGATATGTTTCACATCCGTCCAAGACTTTTGATTTTTGAAGACTAGTTTATATTAGCCCGCCAGAGTCTAGGAGTCTAGAATACTCTGTAGATTATTATATGGTACGAGATATTTGTAATTGGAATCAATAAAATCATTCACTATTATTTCTTACAGATTAGAATCTTCCAAAATCATCAACTTGATGATATCGTAGCATGTAGGTCGTGACATTATGTAGTCAGCTTTTGAGTGTGTAAAATTATAAAAGTTCGTAAGATTGACTTTCGGTTTATAAGCTTATCAAATTACGCTTATAACTTTGAATAAGCATGCTCAACTTAATAAGTTCATAAACACACAAAGATGGACTTATGAGCTTTCTAAATTTATATAAGCTCACAAACCCGCTGTATAGGACTATAGGGTAAACAAACACCCATAGTTAATTTCTTTAACTAAATAAGAGGTCAATCACAATAACATTCAGATTCATTCTAGTTAAGTTACATTTGAATTACCCTACTATTTCTTGCGCACTTAATTAGTTAAACATAAAAGTATTATTCAAATTAACTTCCATATGGCTTATGTACACTACTATTTTCTGGTTAAGTTATTTAAGCATTTGAATTACACTACTAATTTTGGACTTATGAACTTTCAATATTTTCATAGTTTTATACTTTTTCCACTAGCAACTATGAATTCATTAAAAAAAAAAAAAAAAAAAAAAAAAAAAAAAAAAAAAAAAAAAAAAACTAGGTATCGTGGATATAGCGCAAAACCTATGGATTTGTAAAATCAATCATGATAACAAAGATTGCTATGTGTATTTTAAGGTCCTACTAAAATGACTAAATACGTGAATTTTATCCATAGTAACACAACATCAGCCTTATGGTCCTTTTTGTTAGAGTTTGGATAAATATTAATATTCGTATGACTAGAATCAAACTCGAGACCTCGGGATTGCACACATTGCAAATGACAATTAAGTATAATAATTGATATATATTGAATGTTGTATATATAATTATTTGAATGCAAGAAATGACTAACGGTCGTTAGTACTCAACGGAATTGACTAACGGTTAAACAAAAAGGACTAGAATGAAACAAGCAGGCAAGAAGGATCCGAAAGGACCCTTGGGGTTCCTTAGGCCGGTCGATCACAAGAAAAAGGGGCAACCCTTTTGCCCTAACTTGTCCTCCAAGACTTTCATTCACTATATATACCAAACCAAGGGTTATTCATTCTCACCTTTATAACCCTAAAAAGGTTTTTCTCCTTCTCTTTTTTCCCTTTTAGCCAATTGGTTCTAAGCCCTCAAGGGGTGTTTGGATCGAAATTTTTATAACAAAATTTCTTGTATTCGTTTACTTGCATAAACCTTAATTTGTGTGTACAAGAACGAGGTAACAACTCACTATAGTTGTTATCAAAGGAATCGATCAATAAAACGGTAAGACATTGATCACTGATTCATATAAACCCTAATTAGGGTTCATCTTTATTATTCAAGGTTATTCAAGTGATTCTTGTTCAGCTAGAATCCCACGGTACGTTCCTATTAAGTTTATGTTAATCTTTAATATGTTATAGATGGACATTCGCTTCCGCATATGTGTTTTACCTGTTTACATGATTGTCATGGTTTATTTATTCTAACAGTGGTATAACGAGCTTGCTATAACATGTTAATGATTACTAAAACACATAAAAATTGAATCTTTAATGTTTTAGATACATGTTAAGGTTTTTTTTTTTGTTTTTCTAGGGTTTTAGATTCGAAACCCTTGTAATTTTGGGGGTGGGGGGGGTGTCGATTACATCCTTTACCCAAATTTTGGGGTTTGTATTAAATATTAATTATGATTAGAAGTCCTATGTTTTAACAAGTTTATGTGTTAACGTACTTGTGACCTAATTGGTAATTGTTATGCTTTGATCCGTGATGAAACATGCATGTTAGTCATGGATTGTTAATTGTTTTTTAATTGTTAAACGTTGTCACATGTTTTAGATAGATCTAATATCGGGGAAGACCCCAAATCTATTAAAATTAATTTATGTGCTATGTGGTATGTGATTGACTTTGGCATACGCAATTGATTCGTCAATGTATGTTGCTCACTTCCTTCAAGAAGGGAAGGCCTTAATTGATTATATGCATATTGAAACCTAGAATTGATTTGATTAGAGTTTTTCTAATCAAGATTGCATGTGGCTATTTATTTCATCTTATAATTGTTATGTTTATTAGTTGTTTAATTTGTCTTTGATTACTTGTTTTATTGTTTTATATGTTGGACATGTTGTAAGCAATAAAATGGTAATTTTTATAAAGAAAATTAATTGGACTAATAATGGTGAAACTTTAAGTGATAAAGAATGATTCTTGCAAGGTCTTATGTGCCGACAGTGGTTCGCTTCGCATGGTAATTGGCTCCCATGCGAGACTAGCAAGATTCATGCTTTATTACATTGTTTTAAGATTAAAGTCTTAAAGTTTCGCTTGATTGATGTTTTTGTACACATGGTTTTAAAAGTAAGTCTTCTTTAGACAAATTCATAGTGATGGTAAAAGGTTTGGAAAGAGCCTAGAGTCTACCTTGGTTATCACACTTATAAATGCGTCTTAGACGACTTTCTTATATCTCTATTCTTTGTACAATATCATCTTAAGGGTGATTTACCTCAATTCCACTTTTGTGGGTGATAATTAAAGGTTCTTCTTTAATTGGTGAACCCGATACCTCAACTAAAACTTTTTGACTTAATCTTAGCAAATTGGTATTAAAAAGGTGATTTTTGTGAGTTTAAGAGGTTAAGTGTATTCCGAAGAAACACTCGTGAAAGTATTTCCCCGGGTTGTTCTCCCAACGAAGGTTGAATGGAATTGTGATTTTGGTTCGTGAAACGTGTAGTGAAGAATGAAAATAAGAGAAATTTGATGGTAATTTTAACTATGGAAAGTAAAACGATATTAAAAAGCATAAAATAAAACACAAGAAATAATAACATAGAGCTATAAAAACCTAAAACGCAATCTAAACTAAAAACGCGAAATCTAATTTAAAAACTACGTACAAGCGCGAAATAAAAAGTGAATCTAAAGCATTTCTAATTCTACGGGTAAGAAAACAAATTTCCTACATTCCTAAAGATAAAAGAAAATTACGGGAAAAAGAAAAATATTTTTTCGACTTTTTATTTAATTATTATGAATTAAAACCTATATAAAAGAAATTAAATGTTTAAAAATATTAAATGAACTTAGAAAATTACATAACTTGGCAGGAAATTATTTTTAACTAAAAGAAAAATGAGAAAATTTTGAAAAGTGGAGAAGCTAAATGGAAAAGCTAAAAGATAAGCTAAACAGGTTTATAAGCTAAAAAGAAGAAAAATAAAAGGGTTTTAAATCAATAAAAGGTGTAAGACTTAACAAGAAAAATCAAAGGGTGCAATGGTTACAGGCCAGTGTGTTGAGGTGTGACTGAACTTTAGGTGAAGGGTTCGAATCCCTTTGACCTATATATATTTTTTTTTGCTGAACATTTATTTTTGAAAAAAAACTGTTTGAACAATATTTAAGATAAGCTGATTATATGAACTTTCTATGACAACTTTATTTATGAAATCTGACAATAAGCTAATAAAAGACTGAAAAAGTTTAACAGAAAAGCTAATGAACATGGGAACTAACTGATTCTTAAGGACTAAGGGGCACAAGCTTGTGCCAAACTAAGTTAAGCTAAGGAAGGAAAAGCTGATAAGCTAAACTATTACTGATGAGCAGATCCTAAAAAGAAGAAAAGCTAAAAAGTAATCAACCAAATTCCTAATAGAATCACTAAAACAGTCTAAGGAGACAAGTTGAGGCTATCTAAAAGCTATCATAAAGCAAATGCCACAAGCTACAAATCATAGAGCAGATAAACAATCCACCAAATCCTAAGCATACCAATCTATAGCTAATAAGAACCAATTATGAAGAAACTAAAAATCAAATCTATGGGGCTGATGGACATAAAATAGACAGACGCACATGTCAGTTTGCAATTGTGGTTATGGGTCAAAATGGAATAAAATGCAATATTGACTAAATCCACTATACTACCAGATGTTGAGTTGATTTAATAACCTACATTGAGAAGAAATTACAACTAAAATAAGGCCTAATCTAAACTTACCCTAAGCTACTTATGAAATTAGTTATGAAAGTGCATAAGAACTGGTGTAATAATTTTTAAAAGAGAATTGAGCTAAAATGAATGAAATTCAAAACAGTAGGTCTAAAGATGCAAATTGCAAGCTGCAGATTAGCTATAAGCCAACAAGTTAATCATACACTAAGCCTATAATTGTGAAATCTATACTACTAACAACTTATACCCTCAATTATACAAACTAATTCTAACTGAATCTATCCTAAAATTCAATTCAAAGTAAGCTGATTGGGACAGAGTTCTGTTGAAACAGGTTGGGTGAAAATGGGTTTATATGACCACTAAAGTCTAATATGTGTTTTGAAACATGCAATTACTAACAACTAAATGCAAAGTTATAAGATTGTGCTATTATCAGGAATTGCCAACTGTTTTGTGAAATAATATTTTTAGCTAATGATGCAAATACTAAACAACTATTTAAGTCTACTTAACAATGCAAGCTTACCAACAAGCTACTCAACCCAAATTAACATCAATACCATTCCTGAATCAGCTTGTCACCACATTGATGCTTGTTTGACTTTAAGTTGACTTTTCTAAATCTCTTCAATTAAGACAGAATTAAACCAACAGACCTCACTAAAAACTATCAACTAGCTTATATGAGGTTGTGGAAACAGAATTCGAGATTTATTAACTACTTGAAAGCATAAAAAGTAAATTAAGATTAGAATTTAAATGAAAACCTGAAATTTATTAAAAACTTGAAAAGAATACAATGTTTGAAAACTGAAAGTTAAAATAAGCTAGAACATTAGGCTACAATTATTAAAAGCTATGCTAAACTACTACTAAATTAACCCTACTCCTAATCCTAATAGCTAACAGCTTCAATTCGTGAATGAGAAGGGCTATTTATAGCCTGAGCTTGAGGAGAGATGATGGTTTCTGAGAAGCTTCTCGACTTTAATTCTTTGCCCTTGATTAAATCCAATCATTAGATCTTTAGTTTCAGCCCTTGGATTAGGTTGTGAGGTGTTTTGGCCAATGAAAGTGCTCCATATTGACAGCCTGTCATTCCCTTGATGTCATACCCTCTGACACGTTGTCAGTCCTTCTAGAATCATTAAAGGTGGGTAAACTT
>JARVZY010001875.1:0-18000 GCA_030686995.1 Artemisia argyi
CATGGACTCCTAACCAAGTTATTAGAGCTAGGGGATTCATAACAAATAAGTTAGGGTTTGTATGCTTCTTTTTAGCCAAAATAAAGTGTGGTATAGCTACTTGTACATGGTTTTTAGCATGATACTTATGTAATACATGTAAAAATAGGATGATCCATAAAAAAAATAAAGATGAAAACTTACTTGACAAAATGAGATGATTATTGGATGATTATGCTTGATGTTCTTGTGTTTTTGTTGCTTGATTCTTGATTAGACTTGTAAAATGAACAACTTTTGTGTTTTACTTCATGAAAAATGATCACTTGATCAATGATTTTGGTTTTGGGTCGTGGGTTTCAAGAGGAGGAAGAAGAGATGATGAACTTTGTTCTTGGTGAAAAGTATGTATTATGATTATGTGAAATTAGTAAAGTTAGGTTTTTGTGTTTATTAGTATAAAATGGGAAATCAATGCACATGGTTAAAAGGGTGTGGTCTTGGGCCGGTTTTGGGTGTGAAAAGGAGTAGCCAAAACGGTTTTGATCACTTAGAAAATATAGTGTAGCGTTAAGTGTTATTACGCGTTATTCGTTAAAATCGGGTACCGGGTTTAATAGCAATAAACGTTCACAAAGTTAACCGGGATGAAATAAAGTTATAATAATGATAAAAATATATTAAAAATATGTTGGGTACATTTACTGAGTGATCGGGTGATTATTGTTTAGTTTTCACGAAAACCGTCGTTATATTTATAAGCTTACGTTATAAATAAAATAAATTTCCAAAATACTGGGTAACTGAATGTTATAACTTTTATGATGTTAAAATGGATATAAAAATATGTCGGGACCATTGTGGGAATATTTAGATATATTCGTCGTGTATAAACCATGTGTTAACGTTTACTATAATTACTTATACGTAAAAACGTTAAATGTACTGAATATAGTAATTTGAAAATCCTGAGAGTGGTATAACATGAAAATGCTGTTATGATGATATGCAGACTATCTCCAGTCCGTATGCAGTGTTCTCAACACTAATGAAATGAATTCGCACCTAACCCAATCCGGTTACGCGAATTTGAATATCCGTAAACTAAATTTACGATGAAATGTGTAATGCACGTGAATGATGAAATCTTTTCCCGCAATGAATAGTGTTCCATGAATAGTAAAATTTCTGAATGCTTCTCTGAATGTCAAACTGACACCAAAAATGATGAATAGTAAACTGATGAATAGTGTTTTGATGAATAGTGTTTTTCCAAAGTTCGGGAAATGACCTGAAATGACCTGAAATGGTGAGTTGTGACAGTCTTCCCCTCTAAAAGGAACTTCGTCCCGAAGTTCAGTTTATGTTGGTCTCTGAGAATGTATTGATGAAAAGGTGATGATATTCGAGAATTCCAGCGAACTCTAACGATAGGAATTCGACTCTGTTTCAACTGTTTGACCACACGGTCCATGATTTTTGTTGGTTCTCTTACAAGGTCTGAGATTGTCATTTGGGTTGGATCCCTTCCAATGGAATCATGAGTGACTCATCTGAAAGTCATTTCTGGTGATCTGAAAATGTGAAATATATTCGTGTAATCCTGTTGTTCTCTGGCAATGTTCAAGTCTGACGGCCACTAGGCCTACTCTGTCTAAAATATAAATGGTCCAGTGTATATTGGTGTAACTTTCCAAGTTTTCTGAATGATAACATGCCTTTCCTAGGCAGAACTTTCTGCTAACTCTGCAAAACTTGAAGTTTTAATGGTTTACGACTTATTGAACTTGTAATTGATTCTTGACTTGTAGAAAATTTCTGGTTATCTCATGAATACCTACTGAACTAGTGAGTTGAGCTTTTTCTGAGTTTGGCCCATCAATCGATGGTTTGCGCTTCTTACTGTTTTAAATGTGATACTTGGTAATATATACTGCTGAATTCTGTCAGAACTCAAATTTGTATGCTAGTTGGTCGATTCTAAAATGAATCTTAAATAGTCCAATATGCTAAAGGTTCAACCTTTCTTGTTATCCAATTTGTATCATGCCAATCCAAGGCAATGCTTTTAACTTAGTTTGTTCTCCTACCTGAATCTGGATGGTTTGTTGTTCAGGATACCCAATCCAAATGATGTGTGTTATATACCAACCTAACTTCTGCCAGTTTCCCGTTGTTGGTGTGATAACTATTGTTGTAGATGAATTTGATTTATGTTAAGTGATTAGTCCAACCATTTCTAAGGTCAATCACTCATGCTCTGAGCATACTTTCCTATGTTTGAATTGTTCTCTCGCTTTGACCATCGTTCTGAGGATGATAGGTGATGTTCACATCTAAATGGGTTTCTGAAGGAAATCCTGAAATGAATACCTGAGGTCCAAGTTGAATCGGTTTCCTTAACAGGAAATACTGAAATGGGTACAATAAACCTTTGTGACTAATTCCATAACGTTCGGTCCTTCGAACTTGGCGTTATCTGAAGGGATAGAATATAGGTAACAATTTGATTCCTTGTGTTTTGTTCCAACGGATGATAAGACATATGTTTTTCTTTGTCTATTTGGTTTGGTCTCCACTACTGAAGTTCGTGATTAATTTGTGATGTCCTCCTAATTCCTTCATCACATATTCCAAATATTCTCTATTGTCCAGTCACAATTCCTAAATGCATAAGCGATGTTGTAGAGAAATTTGTTCTGGAAATTTGTCTTGCGATTGTGAGTTTTGGTTGAAATCTTTTTCTGAATAAACGAATTTAGAAAATGGAGCAGATGATTTACTAAGTAATATTTTTCCTGATGATCCAAAATCCAGTAGTTATGAAATAGGAACTGTTTTCAAACATGTTGTGATTACGACTGCTTACCAAAGTT
The DNA here is from genome assembly GCA_030686995.1 of Artemisia argyi. Lineage (NCBI taxonomy): Eukaryota > Viridiplantae > Streptophyta > Magnoliopsida > Asterales > Asteraceae > Artemisia > Artemisia argyi. The sequence goes on from JARVZY010001875.1 coordinate 2,856, forward strand.
TGATGTTTATGTATATTCCTCATTGTACAATAGTGTTGCTAAAGTTTAACCAACAAGGATCGTACTTGTTCAAAATAGGAATTTCAGAAATCATTTTTCCACAAGGTATGTGATTTATGTAAACGCATCAACTTTATTTAAAAGTGAAAACACTGAAAAGGATAAAATGGTAGAATAGGAAATGTTCGCTTAAATGCATAGATGTCTAACACTTAGTTCCTGAGGTTGGATAATGTCTATTGATGGTTATCTGACATAACTACAAGCATAGGTATTTAGACTAACTTAAGTCTTGAAATAGTTTATCGTTGTAATTGGCAAGACGAAGGTATCACTTGATGTTGTGTCGATGAATGTCTATTCTGTTTTCCCATGTAGATGAGGAGATATGTTCCGGTTTGATCCCTTGCTTGGTATGAAGGTGAGGTTATCTGAAATTTCTAGTGACATAAGGCCTTAGAGGAAATTACATCGATATACTTGATTCAAACAATTGTCCTTTGTGAAAACTTACTGCAGGAAAGTTTATGTATGGATGAGGCCATGTTTAAATGAAATGCTCTACAGTCTCAATTAGAAGCTTGGTTTATTTCTATTGTGTTGTCCTGCGGACATCTGTATTGAGTTCAATCCTGTAGCTCAGTCTAGCTAGTACCTTTGAATAATAACATTGGACAACTAGGTTAGAGATGGTGATTCGGATAGTCTCGCAGTATCTTAGGATTGTTGTTGAGTTATGAATTCTCTCACTATATACTTCTAGTCCTGGTTAGTAGTTCTGTAATCCTTTCATTGCTTCTATTGTATAAAGGAATCCTGCATGTAATTGATATGGAAAGTCTCTTCTAGGGAAGTCAATGGGAAAAAATCCAACTTAATGTCTGAATGAGTGACTGGTGGGGTAAGTATCCAGGGATAGTTCGGCAAAAGGGATGTTTATGAAAGAGTTCCTTTGTTTACAAAACTTTTGGATGAAGATTGTTATCAACAATCCTTTGAAAAGGTAATTATTTCCTTCATGGCATAATCCTTCCTGAATTTTACATAGGTGATCAGGCTATGTATAATTGAGGACTAATGATGCGATGTTGGATTTTGTCAAAATATCATAACTTTTCTCAAAAGTTTTAGATGGTGTTCAACGCATTGTTATTAAAATGGTATCCTGATGTTTCCTTTCAAGTAACATGAAAATTGCTTCGCGTAATAATAGTAAATACTTGGTGTAATGACAGAAAAAATCAATGTATAGGATGGTAATAAAATAGCTTACTTCAGAAAATTTTTCTGTAAAACGGTTTCCCCATATGATAGTAAAATAGCTTGAATGGTGTATTGGATACGTGGGTGAATCTTGTCGAATGGTAATAGTCTACTAGATGTCATCTAGTTCATGGCAAGTGGGAATGGAAAAGGAAATGACAATGATGGTACTAGTGAATGGAATACTATCCTCTTTCGCGCTACCTCGCGACATCCAAAAGGTAAAACTAAAGTACACACTGTGGGAAGACCAATAGTGTAATAAGTAACTGATGGTGGTGATAGTACCTGAGTAGTAAGTGCCCTACTAGTGATGGAAAGAAAACACACTATCTTCCTTGCAATAAGCATCCTAATAAGTCCATTAAGATTAATTCTGAATACACTACCAAAAGGCATTCTATGTACGGGCTGAATGATAGGAAGACTCTGTTCCTATGGCAAATCAATAGTACTAATGGTGGTGTAAGTGCAACTGATGGTATAATGGTAGTGGAAGATGACAAGGCATCTTCAATGTTGGAATCCGATAAAAGGATGTCAGGGTGAGTATCTGAAGGCATGTCACTTGTGAACCAGGTCAATAAAATGATATACATATACGGATATGAGTATAAATAACTCGCACAGGGGATGTATGAAACAACATGTATCATGATTATGCACTTATGATGAAATGATGAGATGCTATGATGATGCGGTTATAGTCTAGGGTCCAAGATACATCCTAGTTCGCTATAACCTTAGCTCTGATGCCAATCTGTCACACCCCCAATTTACCTGACTTGCAGCGGAATGGAATACCTGGGGGTGTCTGTCATAGCACCACAGTTACAGTTACATTGAACGACCTAAAGTGTCGTTTGGAAAATACTGCATTTGATCATTGAAATAATTCAGAGTTTACAAGATGAGGTCCCCAAAATGTTGCATGTTTATGAAAAACTAATCGTACTAGATCAAATGTTTACATAAGTGCATGAAATAATGATGAGACGCGTCGACTCCGCGACTCCATGAAAGTCCAAATGCATGTCACATGAGCTACCTTAGTAACCTGAAATACATTGCTAAAACGTCAACACGAATGTTGGTGAATTCCATAGGTTTGTAAAATGTACTGATGTACGGCCACCACAAGTAAAAATGCAAGATAAAAATCTCGTGAAAATTGTACAATAGCCTTAAGCTCATGACACCGAAGCTATGACTGATGAAATTCTATGCCCCTCCCGAATGTTCTGCCGAAACATTCAAATGTAAAAGACATGACATGCATCCGCTTACTGTTGGTATCCACTACCACGGATGGAGGCGTCACCCTCGATAGATCTATCCACTCACTCTCGCTTAGTACTTGAAATTAACGGTTCATGATGTTACAGGGGACTTGTCACATGGCAAGGTAACTTAAGCTATGTACATGTTTGAATACTTGGGCTCGTACTGAAATGATTGATGCAATGTATTCCCCCCCGTGGGATTTGAAAACAATCAAAAATGTTGAATTGAAAACGGGGCTATGAAAACTCACCTCAACTGATGATACTGTGATGAAATGAAATGAACCCCAATGAACAATTTGCTGTCGTAACCCAATATGATGGTACCATGAACATGTACTGAGCTGAAAAACAAGGCGCGCACACTAGCCGCAACCTAATATGAATGATGAATGATCTCATTTAGATCACCAAATGATGTTATGAATGACCATGCTCATGTTTCTATACCACTCTACTCTTTGAAAAACACTTGTTGTTATCAAAAGTATATATTTCAAGAATTTGGAAAATATTGCTATTAGAAAATATAAATAGCTAGTTATAATATATATATACTTATATATATATATATGACGTAAGTTTCCATGTTAGCGTTGAAATACTCGGGTTGTAATCCTTGAAATGATGAAAACATACTCATAATAACTAATACTACGTTAGTTATAAAGCTCGGTACTTGATACTACTTCTAGCTTGAAAATGTACTTCGTAGTTTTTGCGCCAAATTATATTAAAAGCTGTCAATTATAAAAGGGTTTTAGCCGATATTCAAACGAGTATATCTTTGTCGTTACTTGTCCGTTTTACTTGTTCTTTATATCCACGGTTTCGTCTTAGTATGTGGTAATATATTTTGGAAAGCTCGGCTCCTCCGGGTTACGTCTAAAGTCTCTTTTTGTCCAATGAAAAACGTCCAACAGCAAACATTTTCTGAAAAATACTTTTCGTCTACAATCTTGCAAAAATCATAACTCCTTCGTTATAGACTCTTTTTAATCCGTTCTTTCGCCTACGGATTCGTTTTTGAAAGTATTTTCTAAAAATTTTGCCAAAGTTTCCTTGGTGTTTACTGATTTTCCAGATTTTTACAAAACGGGACAGCATGTCTAAAATAGGTTCCAAATCAAGTTTCCAAGGTTAAAAACCAATTTCTACCATCACCAAACCTCTTGTAATCACCACATGACTAATCTAATCTTACCATACACCTTCTTAGGGTGCCATGGACTCCTAACCAAGTTATTAGAGCTAGGGGATTCATAACAAATAAGTTAGGGTTTGTATGCTTCTTTTTAGCCAAAATAAAGTGTGGTATAGCTACTTGTACATGGTTTTTAGCATGATACTTATGTAATACATGTAAAAATAGGATGATCCATAAAAAAAATAAAGATGAAAACTTACTTGACAAAATGAGATGATTATTGGATGATTATGCTTGATGTTCTTGTGTTTTTGTTGCTTGATTCTTGATTAGACTTGTAAAATGAACAACTTTTGTGTTTTACTTCATGAAAAATGATCACTTGATCAATGATTTTGGTTTTGGGTCGTGGGTTTCAAGAGGAGGAAGAAGAGATGATGAACTTTGTTCTTGGTGAAAAGTATGTATTATGATTATGTGAAATTAGTAAAGTTAGGTTTTTGTGTTTATTAGTATAAAATGGGAAATCAATGCACATGGTTAAAAGGGTGTGGTCTTGGGCCGGTTTTGGGTGTGAAAAGGAGTAGCCAAAACGGTTTTGATCACTTAGAAAATATAGTGTAGCGTTAAGTGTTATTACGCGTTATTCGTTAAAATCGGGTACCGGGTTTAATAGCAATAAACGTTCACAAAGTTAACCGGGATGAAATAAAGTTATAATAATGATAAAAATATATTAAAAATATGTTGGGTACATTTACTGAGTGATCGGGTGATTATTGTTTAGTTTTCACGAAAACCGTCGTTATATTTATAAGCTTACGTTATAAATAAAATAAATTTCCAAAATACTGGGTAACTGAATGTTATAACTTTTATGATGTTAAAATGGATATAAAAATATGTCGGGACCATTGTGGGAATATTTAGATATATTCGTCGTGTATAAACCATGTGTTAACGTTTACTATAATTACTTATACGTAAAAACGTTAAATGTACTGAATATAGTAATTTGAAAATCCTGAGAGTGGTATAACATGAAAATGCTGTTATGATGATATGCAGACTATCTCCAGTCCGTATGCAGTGTTCTCAACACTAATGAAATGAATTCGCACCTAACCCAATCCGGTTACGCGAATTTGAATATCCGTAAACTAAATTTACGATGAAATGTGTAATGCACGTGAATGATGAAATCTTTTCCCGCAATGAATAGTGTTCCATGAATAGTAAAATTTCTGAATGCTTCTCTGAATGTCAAACTGACACCAAAAATGATGAATAGTAAACTGATGAATAGTGTTTTGATGAATAGTGTTTGATGAATAGTGTTTTTCCAAAGTTCGGGAAATGACCTGAAATGACCTGAAATGGTGAGTTGTGACATTTTTTTCCGGTTTTTGTATGTTTTATCATTTTTTTACGGATAATACGTTAAAAAACGGATAAGTCGTACTAAAAGCCTAAAAACATGGATAAAACATAAAAAACGGATAAAAACATACAAAACGGTTAAAACGTAAAAAAAGAGATAAAAACATAAAATAACGGGTAAAACATGCAAAAAACGAATTGATTAAAAGACGACAGATATTAAAAAATAAGTCGTTAGAGCTATGTTAAAACAACAACAGTATAAAATCTTGGTTAAGCATCTTTTAATTAATAATCTTTTCAAAATAAAAATGATTGTTATTTTTATAAACACATTATTTTAATATATATAGTTAAGGTAAATGAGTGATATAATGTAAATATTAATACTAATGATTTCATATTTAAATATACAACAACACTATAAGTCTTAGTTGCGCATCTTTTAATTAATAATCTTTTAAAAATAAAAATGATTGTCATTTTTATGAATACATGATTTCAATATATATATATATAGGCAAAGGATCACGTGCGGATGGAACTTTTTAGTGCGGACGTACGGATGCGTATGGGCCGTTGATGTTTTCCCATCAGCGGCTGTGATTAGATATAATTATATAACACGGAGTGCCATTCTCGTAATTATTATATTTAGAAAATACGGGTCAAATCTTCGCCCGTTAATATCTCCTTATCTTTTTTATTATTATTTGAATATTTTCTTTCATTATTTTTTGCAACTATATTTATTTAATTTTTATTATCGAATGTATTTATCTGATCAGTATTCTGGTATTGGTCCTGATCTATCGGATCATTTTTTATCAAAAAACCGTGTTGAAGGTATTTTTTATAAGCTATCTTCTTGATATTCTGCATTTTCAGATTCTTATTCTGCATTTTCAAATTAATTTTTTTATATGGTAGATATTGTGATATTAATATATAAGAATGGTATTTTGATATTAATATATGATATGTATTACGATATTAAAATATAAGTATGGTATTGTGATATTGTTTTTGTTATTTGATATGTATTACGATATTAATATATAAGTATGGTATTGTGATATTGTTTTTCTTATATGATATGTATTACGATATTAAAATATAAGTTTGGTATTGTGATATTGTTTTTGTTATATGATATGTATTACGATATTAAAATATAAGTATGGTATTGTGATATTGTTTTTGTTATTTGATATGTATTACGATATTAATATATAAGTATGGTATTGTGATATTGTTTTTCTTATATGATATGTATTACGATATTAAAATATAAGTATGGTATTGTGATATTGTTTTTGTTATATGATATGTATTACGATATTAAAATATAAGTATGATATGTATTACGATATTAAAATATAAGTATGGTATTGTGAAATTGTTTTTGTTATTTGATATGTATTACGATATTAATATATAAGTATGGTATTGTGATATTGTTTTTCTTATATGATATGTATTACGATATTAAAATATAAGTTTGGTATTGTGATATTGTTTTTCTTATATGATATGTATTACGATATTAAAATATAAGTATCGTATATGATATGTATTATGATATTAAAATATATGTATGGTATTGTGATATTAATTGTTTTTATTGTAGAGAAATTTGTTTTTGACACGTGGCCTCTATCTGTTTGACATAGCAAATTTATATATTAATGTCGTTTTGTTATTCTGCATTTTTTAATTTTATTCTTATATTATTATTTCTTTTATGGTAGGTATTACGATATTAATTTTTAAATGCTATTGTGATATTTATTGTTTATTATGAGTTTTTGTATTCTTGACTGGTGGGTTTTATTTGTTTTACATAACAAATATATATATTAATATTAATATCTCTTTTATTGTTGGTATTTTATGATATTTGAGATGTATGATTTGTATTCTGATAGGTATTAGGATATTTATATATAAATGGTATTGTGATATTCAATAGTTATTATGAGTCAATTGTGCAATTGATTTGTGGGATTTATATTGTTATACAGTACTGTATGTATTAACTGGATGTACTGTGATATGAAATTGTTAGATGAATTTTGATATTATTATAGTTATAAGTTGTATGAACTGTTATACTTTTTTTACTTAAATGTGTAATATTATTTTATTATCAAGTCACTTTTTGACTTTATTTTTTTTTTTAGGTTATTCTATGATGCACAATTTTGCAAGTAATGATGTTGTTGAAGCTGTAAATTTATCTCCTCATGATAATTTAGAAGACAATGAGGAAGTAAATTCGCCAGATTTTTTTAGCTTAACTACAAAGTTAATTAAACCTATTGTTGTTAAAGCAGTTGTACCAGCAGAAGGTAGTTTGTTTAATAGTGTTGAAGATGCTTACAGGGTGTACAAAAATTATGCTGATGAAGCTGGTTTTATTGTTCGTAGAGGGCATGAAAGTAAAGCAGGAGGTGTTATTCTTAATAAGGAATTTCTTTGCAGTAAAGAAGGGATTAAAAAAGTTAAAGTTGAAGAATTTGATAGTTTAAAACAAGATTGTAACGCTAAGTCAGTTAAGAGAAAAAGATTTGATTTTAGGACAAATTGCAAAGCTAGACTTTATATTGTTAAATCTGGTGAACAGTATAAAGTTAAAAACTTTGTGGAAGAGCACAATCATGGTTTTTTTACTTCTGAAGATAGACATTTGCAAAAGTCTCACAGGTCTATGAGTTTGGCGCATCAGTATTTTGCTATTAAAGCTTCAAATTTGAACATTGGTCCTTGTATGTCGTTCAATTTTATTGCTGAGCTTTTGGGTGGATATGAGAAAGTTGGTGCAACAAAGATTGATTTCAAGAATATGAGTCGTGATATTTACAATTATATTGGTAAATATGATGCCCAAATGATAATTGATAAGTTTAGTGTTTTAAAGGAAAGAGATGAAAATTTTTCATTTGAGTTTAAGACTAATACTGCGGGTCAATTAAGTTGTTTGTTTTGGTCTGATGATACAAGTAAAAGGAATTATGAAGCTTTTGGTGATGTTCTGTCTTTCGATGCTACGTTCAAAACTAATATGTAAGTTTTTTCTTTTTTTTTTTTTTTTTTTTTTTTTTAAATATATATTTATATATGTATATTTTTTTTGTAGGTACAATATGGTGTTTGTTCCTTTTACGGGTGTTGATAATCATCAAAAATGTGTAATATTCGGTGCTGGTTTGCTTTCGAAAGAAGATGTTGTTTCATATGAGTGGCTACTACAAGCTTTTGTTAAATATTATACTAAGGAGCCGTATCTTGTTTTAACAGATCAAGATCCTTCAAAGTTAATTGCAATACCTAATATTTTTAAAACTGCTAAACATCGTCTTTGCATGTGGCATATAATGAATAAACTTCCTACAAAGGTATAGATATTTATATATATAATATATATTTTTTTTTCTTTTTTTTATACATATATACATATATATTGTAAGAATTATTTTTAATATTAAACAATTATTTTTTATATAAATTATTTTCCTTTTATTTTTTTTGTAGATTGGTTCTGAAATATGTGAAGAAGAAGGATTCAAAAAGCGTCTATGTCGTATTGTATGGAGGGAAAGCGACGAACCTGATGAATTTGTTGAAAAATGGAATTCTTTATTGGTTGAATATCATTTAGATGAGCATAAATGGTTAAATGATATGTTTAATATTAAAGAGAGTTGGATTCCTGCTTATTTTAGAGATATTCCAATGAGTGGTTTAATGAAAACTACGTCAAGATCTGAAAGTGAAAACCATTTTTTTGGTCATAATTCTAATTGGAGTTCTACTCTAGTTCATTTTCTTTTTCGTTATGAAAGTGCTTTAGATCAGCAAAGAAATATTCAACGTGTTCTTGATAATAATACAAGAACTGGTAAGCCATCATTGAAAACCAGACAATTAGTTAAAGCACAAGCTGCAGATTTTTACACTCTTGAGGCATTTTATGTTATTCAGATTGAGATCGTTGCTTCTGTAGATTCTTGTACTGGTTCTACGAGAAATTTGGGTTATGTTAAAGACACTGATAAAGAGTGGTTTGGAGAGTTTAAGGTATTAGATTTAAATTTTTTTAATTCAATAAATATTATCAAGAAACTCGTTCTGTTAAAAATATTTTATATATTTTTTATTTACTTTTTTTTTTCAGGTTGACTATTATGAAGAAACTCATTCTGTTAAATGCAGTTGCCTGCATTTTGAAAGACGTGGTTTGTTATGTCGTCATGCCTTTTATACTCTTAGAGCAAATGGTGTTAAGAAGATTCCAAAGCAATATCTGTTAAGGCGTTGGAGAAAAGAAGCTGTTGTTTTACCTCCAATTGGTTCTTCTTATAAATCAAGTGGATCTTCTGGTTCTTGTATTTCGAATATTTATTCAAAAGTGAATGCTATAATCAATCAATGTGGATACGATGAAGATAAACTTAATCAATTTCTTGATCAATTGAGTCTTTATGAATCCGGTCTAAAATCATCAAATGTGCCTCAGACTTCAGCAAGTAAACAGCAAAGTATATCATCTATGATTGGAGTTCCTAAACCTGATGTTCTTGAAGTTTTTCCTCCTGATATTGGGAAAAACAAAGGTGGAATTAGTGGTCATAGGTATAAACCTTCTAATAACGATGTCAGAATTAAATCTGCAAAAGAAGGTGGAATAAATTTGAGAAATTGCAGAATCTGTAAAACAAAAACAGATAATGATTTCAGGAATTGTCCCAACAATCCAAATAGGAAAAAACTGGCTCCTAAGAAAGGCATTAAGAAGGCGAATCGAAAAGGGAGGAAAACTAAGGGACAATCAAGTAAAGCTAACTCTCAGGAGGATGATGGTGTATTTAATTTTAATTCTGAGGAGGATACTGATTGATAAGTTTGAATAATTGAAAGTAATTTATGTTATTTAATTTTATTGTTTTGAATTACAGATTTTTTTATTAAAGTTGTTATTTTTTACATAAGCATATCTACATAATTATTATTATATAAATTGTTGTTCTGATTTAATTATTATTATACTGTATAATTTGTTATTACGATATAAATTATTATTCCGATATTAATATCTCTTTTATGTTAGGTATTACAATAGTTATTATTTAAGGTTTGTAACTTCGTATTCTGATAGGTATTACGATATTAATTTATAAATTGTATTGTGATATTTAATATTTACTATGAGACATTTGTGTTCTTTACACGTGGCCGTTATTTGTTTGACATAACAAATATATATATATATATATATATATATATATATATATATATATATATATATATATATATATATATATATCGTATTAAACCTATTTTAAATAAAGATGAGTAATTAAATTAAAAAAAATAAAATAAATAAATAAATAAACAAAAAGTAGGGGTCAAGTAAGCAAACAGGCGGCGTACACACTTCCCCTAAACATCACATCCATCAAATCTCTGAAACACTATTAAACAATAAAATACATCTTAAATACTCCACTATAAAATAATAATGAGTATGCTGAAAAAAATTACAAAATCTTTTTGCTGAAAGAAAATAAAGAATAATGAAACTTCATAAATCTCTCTCCGCTGAAAATTTATGGATTACAACTATCTTATTTCAGATTATACTATAAACTCTAATGGGTAAACTTAAACCAGTATGTGTAATCCACAAACTAAACCCATCATATTAAACCATATTTTGGTTTGTTTGATATTTTCTATTCAGCATTTGTAATTTACAAACTGAAACCATCATCTGAAACCATAAAAAGTTTATTGTTATTTACTAGTTTTGGAGTACTTTAAAGTAAGTGAACAAATTTATATCAGATTACACCATAAACATTAAAATAAAATGTTTATATATCATATCATCATATGATGCTGAATGAGATCCTGAAAAACACTAATAATTTAATGTATCTGAGTTACATACCAAAATAAAATTACATTCATAATTCTTTATATATTTTTTAAATAAAGATGAGTAATTGTTTTATTCCATTTAGTCAGGTAGCTCCATACGTTTTTTTTCATTACTTTCAAAATTTACATATATCATCTTCTAACAGAAATCATTTGCAGCAATTTGTTGAACGTATGCCGGATATACTCTCTTTTTTAGTCAATTTGATTATCGAGAGGTCTTATGAAGATGTATTACAACTTGAAGAACAAGAAATAATTCGTTTTCAAGAAGAAACTAAGAATATTGGCTCATCTAATTTTTCTACGAGATCCATAGTAAGTGAAAGAATAATGTTGCTTTACAAGATTGACTGGGTTTGTGCAATTTGTTTGGGAAAATACAAAGAAAATGAATTTATATGCTCTTTGATTTTCATAAATCATAATTCATTTAACTTACATCAAGTAATAGAAACAAAAATTAAATAAAAGATATTTAACAATACCTATTTTTCATAATATATTTTTATGATTCTTACTGATCATTTAGCATAATCGATTCATTGTACAAGCCCATGATGAATGAACCCTCTACTCCAATAATCCCAAGATTCTTGATTTGTTGTGAACATGGGTCGTAAACATGAAGTGTTGAACATTTTCCATAGTCTTCTCGAGGTTCAAATATAGCTTCACCACTTTTTGTAAACTCCAATATTCTATAAATGTTTGCATCAATAGTGTACAGCTTTCTGAAAGAAAAATCATCTTGCATTATCCATAGACCATATTGTAGCGCTCCATCAATCATAATGCATCCACACACAACAAGAGACTCCCTTAGTTTACAAACGGTCAATAGGAAAGGTTCAAATATTTCATTTGTTAATCTATCTGATAAGTGTATCTCTTTGAACTCTTTTGTAATCAAATCAAATGAGATAAGCATGTTTTTGTTATAGTCACGATCATCAGCAACAATCAATTCATATGCAACCCAATAAACAAATCTATCTAATACAATATAAGTTGAGTCATTAAATTTGATGGTTTCTCGAGGACAATTAGCATTTGGATTCACATTGTTCCAAACACCTGCACTTAATGAAAAAACTTCAACAACCCAAAACATAGCATTCTTAGCATATGTTAATTTCAGTACTGTAGGATCTAAAGTATCCGGGCGAATTCCAAAAGCTAAAGTAGGACAGATATTACTTTCAGTATAAGGAGCAACAATACCAATTGATTTTCGAATTGAAGGATTCGAAAAAATAACCATCCACTGTTTATAGACTTTGTGGAAACCATACAAACACACTAAACCATGAGTTGCACCAATAATTTTTTATATAGAAAATTTTTGTTCAATGTTTTTAGAAATAACATTAGATACAGAAACGTTAAAAAAAGCCCATATTTTTAATGTTAATAAACTTTTCCAAAGCACATTATTTTTAGAAAGCCGATATTTAAAAAGCGCAAAACTTTTTAAAATGTGAATATTCTTTTAAGATAACAGTATTAAATGATGCGCTTTAAATACATGTTTGATTTCTACGACCACACCAAAACCAACACAAGACCATTTCATCTGTTTCATGTTTGTTAAAACAACAACGACACTTTGAACACTACATGTTGTCGTTTTCTTCCTTTTTCAAAATATGTCTTCAAAGTTTTATTTATGTTTTTCAAAATTAACTTTTCCATAACTAGGTTCGGTTATAAATTTGTTCGGTTAGTTAGGTTCAATTAGTTTGGTTAAACCGAACCTAACCATATTCAAATTCTTTTATTCAGCTTGATTTTTTAGTTTGGTTCGGTTTGGTTAATTTTTTAATTTGGTTCGGTTCGATTTTTTGCTTGACCCGAATAAAGTTAATTCACTATTTATTTTTAAAAAAATTAATAATTACATAAATATTTAACAATAAAAATATTATTTAGCCTAAAAAAGAAACGTTTTTTTGTTTGACTTTTCACAATTTGCATATACAATCTCAAACCATCATTACTGTAAAACCCGGGAATTTTGAACACGAAAAATGTCTAAAATACCCTCAAATTTAAACTTTTGAGGAGACGTTAAATAATTAAGACATTTCATACCGAGGTTAACCTACATATTAATTCGTTAATATTTGAACAAATAAACGTTATGGAAATATTAAAACTTATGAATAACTTATTTCTACATAATTAAAATATGTCACATGTTTAATATACCTATGGGCCGATTATATTTACTTGTTGTTACAACGTATTGAAGCTTGTTTTGTGTACAAGTTCGTGATTGATTCTTTCTCTCAATCAAGACCTTTTAAACTTGGCACCTTCCTTTTGTAATTCTCCTCCCACTCGTTTAATGTTAGAATCGATCCAATCAAACCCACAAATTGCTCCCATAATTTCCAATGTTTCCATCTTTAGACTTCCCCACCCGTTTAATATTGTAGACCGAACTATTAAACTCCTAAAAACCCTATTTCACAAAGTGGCGGCACAACGAAAACCCTAAACAACAACAAAAAGAAAAACAGCGGCTTGTACTATCTTCCACTTTCCTGTTCGAACAAAAAAAAAAGTGCAAGATAGGGTTGTGATCATGGTCGACTTTGGAGGTTCAAAGATAATGTTTAAACGTGTGCTTGGTGGTGATTTTGGATGTGGTGCTGCTATTTTAAATAGGGTTTTGTTCGCGGGTTGAGACTGTTCGAATAGGGTGGTTTTGGTTGTGATTCGGCTGGAGTAAGGGTTGGTGTTCGATCATGGTTTCCTGTTCTCGTTTCGTCACGTAACAAGGGTAACGTAACCCAAAAACCTTGTTCATTTTCTTCCTCTTTAATGTTCCCTTTTTATTTCGTGTTTAAACCAACCTGGATCGACATGAAAACTGTTAAAATCATTTCGAATATGAGCTAAAAGACGTGTTAAAAACCTAAGAGAGTTAACGTGTGAAATCAGATTTGAACAAGGAGAGGTTTCATGAGTTAAACATGTTTTCAAAACGTGGAAAAGATTTACAAACAAACACATATTAACGAGTCACAATAACTAAATAATAAACCAATATAACTTGTGTGCTATTTCTGTTTTGATCACCTTTATTATTTTGGATTGGTTCGACTTATGTGAACTCTAATAATCAGATTGATCGATCAACTAACGAAGCTTAAAAACTAGAAAACGAAGGTTGATTGTATTCCGAATCTGAATGTGTGTCGTGGGGATCTTTGGTAGTTTTATGACTCGTTTAGTCTTGGGTATTCATGCGTGATTTTAGAGCCTCAGTTAGCAGCTCATAAATTGGATTTCAATCTGGTCTTAGTGACCTTATATGAACACTAGTCTACATGTCTATAACCTGATTCATTAAACAATGTAAAAGAGGTGCATGCATATATGTATGAAGAATTTTAGACTCACATAAAATAAAGGAAAGGTCACATGAAATGATCATAGGGGAAAAACACATAAAATAACGACATCGACTATACACTTGTGGCTTTTTCTCGACAGTTTTATTAGTCTTAACTTGACATAATATTTGATTAAACATAAACCTCACATCGAATTGGAAAAAGGATTAGAACATGTAAATGATTTTAGGTTCGAACAGGTTTATATATAAAGGACTTAACGATTGAAAAGGGGGGTTTTGATTGAGCTTGGATTCGAATAAGGTATTGTGAGTTAAACGTGATTAATAAACAAGAAACTTGTTATACGATTGCATGGAAATGTTTGAGTTGTGTCGAGCAAACTTAACGTTAAGACTATGTTAACAGTTTATAGATTTCACATGAAATCATGGACTTCACTTTGTTTTGTCTAACTAATGGATTAATAAAATAAAAATGTATATATAAGTATAGTCATATTATGCATGATCACTTGTAGTGGCAATCTAAGTTTATATTACGCACTAGACGCATAATTCTTCATATAAATACTTAAATTTACAATTTAAACCCTCAACTTTCCTATTTTGACACTCTCGACCTTAAAGTATTATAAATTGGCATAGTAAAACTTTAATCTATAATAATGGTGAATTTGAATGTTTAACTAAATAAATTATTAATTATTATTATAAATGACTACTCTTGCTAATTTGAGAAACTTACTTAAAATGGAAAGTCAC